>SJOL01009700.1:869268-901368 GCA_004794785.1 Opisthorchis felineus | reverse complement strand
AGAGGCGCTATTTCCCAAATCAATCGAACGTGAAGTCCCGGTCACATGGACTAGATTCCTGTTAGTTGGGCAGGGGAATTGAGGACAAAGACGATGGACTGACGCCTTCTATCTGATTGGTCTACTACCAACCCACCTGTATGCTCACCATCTGCTTTCCCACTCTGCTGTCTGTCCACACGCTCAAGTGAAGCCCAATGTAAGGTCGTCTGCCATGCCAATCTTGGTCCCACCCACGCAGCTCGCCGCAGTGCAACCTGGTATTGGCCTATTCCGGTGTCTATGACCGAGTACACACTGCTTGTCCCACCCACTGGAAAATTAGCCCGACTACGCAGTCAGAGGTTTGTTTATTCATTGCTCCTGCTGAACGGGTCTGTTTACCACCGGTTCACATTCGGCCTGTTCAACAGTCGTACGCATAAGATCAGGCACCGGCTGCACAAGTGATCAGGGCTATATGGAGGCAACAACAATGTTCCTTTTCGTCATACAGGTTGCTGAAAATTCACCTACTGTTGGGCCATAGTTGCGCTGCAAACTGGCCGGTTTGCAGGTTGAGCATACGTGTCTGTCCGTAAATGAGGTTTTTCTATAAATTCAACCACCAAAAAAGCGGCCCTGGTGTTAAATTTCACAAATAGATTTCAGTTCAGTCTCTCGTACGTCTGCCGCAGATTATTGTCATCATCTGGCGACAGTTTCCGTAACTTCAGTCCCAAGATATTGCCACTTTGTACTTTATTGATCAAAGCGCAAGTCGAGCTGCATCGTGAATTTTTGATTCCGAAAGGAAACCCGTAATCCAACAGAAAAGTGATTAAAAATTAATTAATAATTCACAAAATTATATGACAACCCTCATTTTCCACCAGCCTATTTTCTCCATGTGACGGAGCATCCATTCAGCTAGAATTTGATTTAAGATTCAAACTGAGAAGGGAACGCTTTTCAAAAGTTCTCTGTGGATGTCTCGTTTTTCAGTACTGACATCATATCGCTCGTCGACCTGTTCAAACGTGATAAATCAGGTGGGTCCACCATGCGCCGGTGAAGTAGTGAAAACGCGCTCGCCTCGCTTCTCATTTGTCCGGATTACAAACCCCAGCACGAACATGGATATGCACTGTTGATGAGCTCTAATTAGAACGAAACTTGACTCCATTGCTTCCCCCATTTGATGTGGACCCACAAGAACAATTGAGCCAGGACAGATGGAGCAGCAGGGTTGTCCAGACGGGAATTACTACTAGCCTGTTTTTTTAACGGTGGCCCGTGACAACACTGAGACACATAAACCGGAAAGTAAGCTCTTCGACCAATCGGTGTGTCAATCGATGTGATGTCGTCGTAAGTAATATACAACCAGGATGTGTGTGTATGTGGAGCAATAACAATCGAGGGAATCAAGGACAAATTCAGGGCTGTAATCGGTGGACCAATAAAACGGACTCAAGTGTGATAAAGGGATCTTATGCCGCCAAATGGACTTGACAAGGAAGTTTGGCTCCACAGTTCGACCATAACAGTTGGAGTATAGTAAACCTAAACCCTAAACACAAGTCCACCGCTGAGTCCTAATTGGATGGATTGTATCAGTTCATGTCATCCAGCATCCTATACGGGCAGGAAAACAGCGTGGTAATCAAACTTCCCCATTCTGAATAGGGAAGCAATCGAATGGTACGCCGTTTCCTTCAGGAGAAAAAAGGCATTAAGCATTAAGACCGGTGAGTAATACGATTTGCTGTTAGTCGAACCTAGCTAGGACAGTCCACATCCAAAGATGCAAAATGTACCCGGCCAACCGAATTGGCGCTTAAGCGCCCACCAGAAATTTCTCGAAAACCCTGAATCTTACAAAGAAAACTTTCAGAAAACATTGCAAAATTTGTTGGTATCTCTCGTAAAAATTGCTTGTCCGGTTTCTTTTGCTGCACAATTCAACTCTGATTCCGCATAGTCACTTTCATGGCTCAGCAGACCGTTGACCTCCATGCCGATGTTCATTTGTGTCAGCTTCACGCTATATTTTCAACACATCGGTCGACCTTTTGCCAAGGGACTCAGATTTCATTTTGGCTTGTGAAATTCATTTATACCCCGAGGGTATTAGATTTTTTCGTTCTGGAATTATATACAGAACCTTGTTAAGTGAACCGATTTTATGGAGTGGCATTTTTGAAGACGGCTCCTTTTTTGTTGCAAGTGCGTCAAGAATACTGTGACCAGCGAAGGTGTGAATGTGTCAAAGCCTCAGTCCCAAAACACCATAAGCAACTGTATAATGCCCTGTGTCATAGAAGCTTGGTGAAATGAGCACAATTTGTGTCGGTGGAAGTTTTGAGAACGAGAATTCCTCGTTTCAAAGAAATCGCCACAAGGGTCAAGGTATACCACGGAATAATTCTAAGCTACTTGGTTTATTTGAGTAGCTAAATTAACGGGCCAAACTGATCTAGCAGCTGCATCCAGCTGAACCCCAGAGTACTAAAGTAAGCTGTCGCCACGACAGGCTGAGGTGCTTGCATGGTGCTCACATATTTTCAAGTGAGATTGACCAAATTTCACGCATCCTGCCGACTTTGTCCACCTGCAATCATATGTCGCTGTCCAGCGTTGAACAGCTGCGTCGGATTTGGTTTTTTTTGTCACCCATTTGGAACGTGAATTCGTTTCTTGTTCAAATGCCTGCTAAGAAACAAGAGTACGTTCATGAATGTCGCACTTGTGTTATTGTTAGTGGTGTTCTTTTTTGCTACCAAGTTTTGGCATACGTGGTTGTGGGCTTATATGCGCACAACCCCTGTGGCATTAACTGATCACAATGCTCAAGTGATGTTCTGATCATATTGTCACTCAGTAAAACTCTTGCACCAGTTTGGTGACGGGTGCATTTATCTGATTTTACAGCGACAAAAGACATTCTCATCATACACATCGCGCAAGAAAAAGTCATGGGGCTTTGCATCCCAGAATTTTCATGTCTGGCCTTGGTTTTCACGCGGGGCTCAAATGAATCTCTCCTTTATGATATTCTTCAACTGGATGTGCTGCACAAAAGCCGCTTCATGTTTCAGTTGGTATGATACTAAAGATATTGCAGTATATTTTCATACAGGAAACTAATAACAAGGTTGCTGAAAATTTTTCGATACCCCACGACCGGTTTCGTCCATCTTGGGGCTTATCAGGTAGGCGCAGTCCCCGAGTCACCGTCAACCTTATGTTCTACTTGAACCATGACCGAGAAGTTCAGCCAAGATTCAGTTGAGTCTCCCTTTCTGGAAAGCCACACATTTATCTTACAGCTGGACAGAGTTTTTCCAGGAATTCTGCATTCATGAAGATAGTTCACATTAAAAACTAACTGCTAATCCGGAAGACTGAATCTATGGGGTTATTCACAAGGATCCTCAGGCCCGCTTTAAGCTGAACAACTCCTTCTACGGATGCCATAATCGTTTGAGATTTTGTGAATTGTCCTGCTTAGAGGTTGACTTCCTGGCTTTTAAATTCCGTTTCACACATCTTGTCTGTTTACAGATGATGACGAAGTTGGTGTCGGTGCTCCTGGGAACGACCCTTCGTCCGTTGGAACATAGGCCATCGTATGAATTTTGTGGAGGTATCTTTAACTGGCTGATCAGACAGCAAGGCATCTCGTACGATGCATCTTAGCTAAAATTCGTTGCATTGAAACAGGTCTTATGTAAGATGTGGAAGCGTTTGCAACAGTTAGGGTTGGCAAAAATACCGCGTATAACCGTCAGCAGCATCGTGACATTTTCGGACAGTCACTATGAATGTGGGACGAGTGACCATCACCAGATGAGTAGTGTGGTGAGTAGTGTGTGGTTACTATTGGTGAAAAGAGTATTCAGTAATGAAGAAAGAACTGAAAGGTCAGGTGATACATTTCAGGCTGTAGCTTTAGGCATGGTCGTGTAAATAAAATGGTTCCGGCTTAAGGTTGCCACGGCCTTTTTGGTCAGTAAGTTCAAGCCTTAACCGCAGAGCTGTCTCGAGCTAAAGCATGTAAACTACTAGCCGAGTGTTGTGGACCACAGTTTTCTTCATGCCTTCTTAATACCGTGAACCCGAGTCTGGATAGCCGCTTGATAGCCTGATGCGCTTAGCCAAACCAGAAAAGTTAATGAACGTGCGAATCAGCAAATCTATTGATCACTGACGCGTACAAGCGTGTCATGTGCAGCCGAAAACGGGCTGTTTATAAAGCCCACGTGGAAAGTACTAGGCGGGCCAAAAAGTGATACTAAAAATAGAACTCATCTGTCAAGGGCCAGTGAAGAACAACCAATTAAATCTGTCTCAACGAAAACGGTCATTCCATTGGCAGTTGTGTAGTCCAGTTACGTTCAGAGCTGGTTCTCCTAATATCGAGTAAGGAGGGCCGCGTGTTTGAAACGCACAGGGGTTTCATGGGATGCACACAGCTGATGATCCCCAAAAAGGATGAAGCAGCTGCCAACTACTTCTAAGCTTTTCGGCCTAACTCCGTTTACAGAACGAGATCGCGACTAAAAATCATACAGGTTTTGCTGAAACCCAGTCAAAATGTATTGCTTTGCAATTCCTGAGGTACATTTGGTTCGAAGGTGCTTAGAACAGCGCGAATATGTCATTTCTAGGCTTTCCTGTTGCAATTAGACGACGTAATATAAGTATTCATGTGAAGACCTTATGCACTCTGATCGTTACTCAAATTGCGCTTCCTCAACCCCTCTAAGGCAGATGTAGTCCGAGCTCTGGATAAACGAGCAGACCAGCGGCAGCGAAGACAGTGGAGGCGGAAATAGACCGACTGAAATTCGTTTTGCGAGACTATCGGCCTTTCACATGGTTTGTACACAGTTTCGTGAAGTCGTGTTTCCCTATGGCATCACAACAACCGAGGAATACGTCATAAAACAGGAACATCGTGGAGCATACGCAGCCACTTTTCTACACAGTATGTAGACAGAGTAGACATATACCAGCAAAACGATTCACCCGCTAAAAATAAGTACCACTGATCGGAAGGAGAAAACACGACAAAGACCTCAAGACGACGCGGATCTTGATCCACTCAAAGACGACTCGACAATTACTCTCTCCATGCCTTAGCCAACAATCACACACAGTTAACTTTGGCAATTCAGATTTACCACAACTGAGCCGGACGCCTCTGTGCATGGTAACAGAGAATTTGGTGTCAACATTCCTCATCATCCACCGGTGACCACAGCCCAATTATCGGCAGGTGTACTGCCTGTGTCAGCATGATGCAATGCATAAGTTCGAAAAGTAACCTGAACACCCATTTGACTTTACGCGTACACCAAAATAGACTGCATATGCTTCACACAGTTACCAGGCTAAAATTTCATCGCTGATTACCATTTTCATTGTCGTTCCTGAAGAAGACTATCTCAATGCGGCCATAAACATTCCCAACTTCACACCGTAATTTTTGTTAATAATAGAACTAATTGGTTTAAATCTGATTTTGCCCATATCAAATGAGTAAAACTCAGACGTTCCAGATGATACCAACAGGAACATGATCATCCTTCAGGAATTTGTATGTCGGTGCATACCTTCAGATCATTTTCATCCCGCTGGTCAAAAGAATTTGACTGACGTTCCTATTGGGGGATGTCAAATTCGAGCGTGAACTGGTCTCCTGCTTAGATTTGAAATACAGCCATAAGTATTCTTGCATACTGTTTTTCGAAGCTACCAAGTAACCTGTCCCAATGGACTTATCGTCGTTTTATCAGGTAACATTTACCCAAACTTTTAGTGTTAAAACAGCGTATCCACATACTTCACGAGGGATTTGGGTTGCTTGGCCAGGGGGCCTGGCCGGGGGGGGGGTGTTCCAACGCGCGATCACTCCGATAGTAGTTTAAACGTTTACTCGTTCGGTGATGAGTGGTTGGTCAACAGTGTGATCAACTGATACTTAGGCGCGATATGGCACCACCCGCTCTCACTCACGCGATGCTAATCAAGTGGTCACCAGTTGACTGGTTGCTTGAGTGACGATTTCCTGGATGGAAGGCTCAGTCAACTTGTGAGGGATTTCCTTCTAGAGCAGGTTACCTATATTCGGACTGCAACACGGAAGGCATAACCTTCAAATACCAGCCACGATATCCCAAAAGATTGGTTAGATGAGCACTGCTGATGATTCTTAATAAAAATGAAGCAGCTGCATAGTGCTTCTCGAATTTCAGCAGAGATCGAGTCCATTTTCAGGAAGAAAAATCTCCATTGAAATGCTTCCAAGACTCTTCAACGTACCAGCAAGCTATAAGTAGCTCAGAGAGGAGGTACTGCACACGAGTACTGAGCCTTCGATCTGTAAAGCCGTCACTCGAGGTTCCCACTCGATGTGGATTCCGTGATTGAAGGATGAGTGGCGCTCATTCCTGTCCAAGTGAGAGCTAATCTGTCCGGAGGCCAGCCGCCTCTAATGACCAAACATCACATCAATTGAACGGATGTGTCACGTGCAGGCCACGGACCAAACGGAGGCATGCCCTGATTGGTCAGAACGTAAGCCAATCTGGATCGGGCATCTTTAGCGTGACGCTTCTCGCCCTCTCACGGAGATTCTAGCACGACTTTGTGGAACATTCTGTGGTTACCCTTTAAATACGGTTGTAGTAATCTTCCTTTGTCTCCATAAAGGGTTGTCTGAAGGTACTGTGCCTTTTGATATACCTAGTGAGCGGAGCAGGAAGCCAAGGGCCGACACAGATTTGCACGACCGTTCAGCAAGGCACAACATAATCACACTGCTGTTCAGCCACTCAAGTCCGAACGGTTAAGTGTTCAACCACTGGCCAGAATGTTGTGGATTCGGAACTCTCTGAGTTTCGTGAGTTGCGAACTGCTGATGACTCCCAATAGGGGTGAGCTCTTGAGCATAGATCAAATCCACCTGCGGAATTGCATCTCTGTTTTTAAACTTGTAACTATCTTCAAACCATCGTCAAACTAGAATAAACCAAGCAACTCAACCAGAACTGTTTTGCTACCACTTATCTATTCATTCAGCATCACATAGACGACGAATACCCGTTCAATGTGACGACTGGACTCGTTTAGTTTCCGGTAAGGCTCAGCTTGAGTAATTTTCTTTAATTAGAAAGATAGACAGTAGTGGGTCCGTTCGTGGACGCGCTTGACTGTCAGTAAAACAATTGCTCTACTGTAATTTTTGAAGGAAATCTTGTTCTCGTTTGACAACTTGTGCATGTATCACTGTCAAACCACCGGTCAGTGTGGACTGAGCTCCCGATACGTCACATAACAAACGCCCTCAAATGGAACTGCCGTCCAAGGGAGGGAGAGATATTACCCACCATAATCGGCATATTGCCCAGCTTTGTGGCTGTATGGGAGCAAAATACAGCTCAGATTTGGTAAATTCTGCTAAAAATGGAGTCAGTTCAAAGGAGCACCAGTTATTTGGGTTAACCGTATCTGTCCTCATCAGTTTTTAGAGTTTTACTGGTTTCCTTTATCTAAGATAAATATATGATGGTGTTCTCTTCATCCACGGTAAACAAATTTTGGTTTTCCTATTTATTCCAAAAAGCTTTGAGTAGCCCTTTTGCTCTAAAATCGAGATAATACGTTATCGGTGGCTGCTAGTCACCTAAAGTCCACATGAACTCACATGATGCGCTCTAGAACGTCTGCTATTCGAGCAGCTGAGAAGGCGAGATCGATTTCACAGAAAACAAATGCTTTGTTATAAGTAGACACATGACAGCAAATGGCAGCAGGTATTTGGTAGCGCATTCTTAGTGGTTTTTTATACAACCGAAGCTCAAGTGACAGTTCGTAGTGGCCCCGATTGCTGCCCTTGTCGGAGGCTGATCAGTCAATCACTGTGCACAGAGAAGAGAGATAAGTAAGTGTGTGAGCCTTGAATAAATTTGCAAAACTGTGCGAAGATCAAAGTGTATTATATATCAAAAGGTACATTTCAAAGACTTCATTAGGATGCAGGAAAGTGTCATTGATTATAGCTGAGAAGAATGAAATTGAAAAGTAGCTTACTACTGAGAATACTACTAACGCAAAAACGATACACAATTTTAGGATTTTAGGGTTGCTAACAAGCGGCAACAAAAACGTGGCTTGCTTATTTCTAGGTAACTTGATGTGATTTATTAGAGTGATACTCTCTTGAGTAAGCAATTGTGGAAGTGTGATGTTATTCACATAAAAGAGGGGCAAGTACGAACCATTTTGGGCTCATTTTGCACCCCCGAATGCTTCGGGCCAATCCTCTCGGGGTTTGTCAACGCGCCTACCCTGGTGGACGTCAGTATTCTGAAGATTCGAAACATTTACATGTAAGTATCAGAGATAGCAAGGAAGAGGGCTGCCGATCTCTGTCAGAGTGGCGTTTCTATTTAGGTGAGTTAACAATTATTCACTTTGCGTTGGGCTTTTCCGTTCGGGTAGTGCAGAATACTCCAGCCTGCCTGAGGTCTATCAAACCCTGTCATCTGGACGACAAATTATATCTAGCCATATCGAGGCGATGTGTTGGAATATTGGTGGTTCGGGTACATATATTGGTGGTCTATCAAGTAGCTGTTGATCTGTTAGCCAATCTCAGCAATTAGCTCGCAAACGTCTCGTCACCATCCGAGAAGACATCAACACTGCGCACTGAGGATGTCTCCTCGAATGCTAACAAAAAGTCTGCCGGTAAACTGTCAACCTTGGCGAAAAGATCAACAGCCACCTGATCAGCTACTAATATTGAAGCGAAAACGGCGAACGAAAATAATTCAAACGACAAATGGAATCTCCATCAGAGAAGTCGTCACTCGATGGGTAGTCAGCACATGACCACGTGATGCGAGTTGCATGACTGAAGGATGAGTAGCGTTATATCCTGTCCACGTGCGAGTTAATCACAACGCTGATCAAATTGGCTTCACACACTGGATGGAATCTGGATTGAAAGTCCCCACATCCCCTCACACTATCAAAAATTGATTTGTTGTAATTGGCTCAGTCTTTTCCCCACTGCAACCAGGTGACCTGCTTCAAACCGCTAGCATGCCGAACTACTGGTCAGTCGGAGTAAAACCAGAAGGAACAAACTGATAACCAAGAGTAGTGTGCGAGAAATGTTAATGATATGGGCCATCATGCGTGGTTTTTCAAGTCCGACCTATTTTATGAATACTCAGGAGGCAAATTTGTAGTTTTCTTCTGCAAGTGAAATCGATTTTTTTCTCAGACAGGTCATCGGGTGAGACCAATCCTCCAGTCGCCTATGAGACTTGCAAGCAAGCTTCAGTTCTTGGAACTTTACCCAAAATTTTTAGGTTGCGAAGAGATTTTGAAAGTTAAACTGAGATTTCTTCCTGCAAGTGTTGTCAGTCGATGCCTGAAAGCTGGGAAGAACTGTTTCATCATGTCCGCTCATATTTACAAAGGTGTACTTGAGCATCAATGCATGAGAAAATCCAACCATCACCTTCAAGCTGGTATTATGTATAAATTAGATGTTGTAGAAGACGCTGTCACCCAGGGGGAAGTCAAATTTCCGGTACAATCGGCGAGGCCGACCAAGTAGCACGTTTGGATTGTGGCCATGAGGAATTTTTCCGTACATATTCATCCAAGAACCAAGAAATATTAGAAAAAATCACTCAGTATTTAGGCCTCAGGGCGGATGTCTTCCCAACGAACCGCCACTAGGATAATCTCCCCCCCCTCCCCTCTCGAAAAATTACCCAAACCGATAAACCAGGTAGCACCGGTGCTGAGAACAACTTATCTTTTGATAATTTCAAACACAAATGTGATTTTTTACTTCATTCTCTATCCCCCTGGAGGTTTTCTGTGACGTGTGACGTGAGGCAACTGTACTTGTAGGATTATGAGAGTTTAAGCACTCCGAAGGATGCCCACCACATTTTCCAATCAATCATCACAACTCCGGCCAGTGCGCCTTTTCTCGACATTCCAAGCAGGTGAACTTTACATTGTGGGCGCCCATAGTTGCTGAAGAATTAGCAGACACTTTGTAATGTGTGATGTATTCTCCGCGTAGCCCAGTGCGGGAATTAATTTATGTCGGTCCTCCGAATAGAATTACTACTGGCGGAGTACGTGTATAGTCATGTTAGTTTTTTCGCTATTAACAGCTTGCTACTTGTCGAAAGTGACTTCGGTTCAGCCGGCCACGCTCCACTCCTCAGATGGACACGCAACTTAACCTTGTGTACCTAGAGATAACGGATGACCTTCACTTTTGAACAAATGATATGAAAGAATATGGAACACCATGGCATACTACTTCAGTAGTACAGTTAGTATTTGGAAAAACAAGACGGATGTTTTATCTGTGGTGAATTTTCCCACCAGGATTCAGTAACTTTCATCTGTTTGTTTGTTTGTTTGTTTGTTCAGGAACCACCCGGAAAAATGTCTTTCCAAAAGTTACTGGAATCGGATTTTTATTCGCTCAACCGAAGTCGTAGTGGCTACATCAGCTTGCAAGAGATTCAAAGTGCTGTCTATGCCTTTGGACTTCCTCCTGAGGCGGCTAGAGTGAGTGAGCGGTTATAACCTTGACGTGCTCTTTGAACTACAATATTCATAGGAATAATTTGAGTTACACTGGTTCAGCACGTGAAGTCCTCTGTATTTAGGTTCAGGTAAGGTAAGCGCTTCTGTGGTTGTAAGCTTTAGACGACTGCGTTAAACTGTGGGGAAGGGACAAACTTCTGCCAAATGTTTTGTCTTATCCAACGGTGAACAACCTATTTCGATCTTCGAAGAAAACAGTGGCAGAAAGTACAAATGTCTAATGTTAGTTTTAATCAGCCGCCTTTTGAATCGATGGCCACTTGAGAAACCGGGGCAAATCTACCTGATTGGGGCTACTCAAAGGGTTCTGAAAATTCTTTGACAACCTGTGACCGGCTTCTTGGAGTTATCAGATAGGCACAGTATGCGAGTTTCTGTCAAACTTATGTTCTACTTGCACCAAAATTAGACGCAGTTGGTGAATGACAGTCAGGTGGACACCAAGTGTGAGTGGTGTTTCTTCAAGAAAGTATATTGCGACATCTCGAATATCATGCCATCTGGAACAAGAGGCGGCCGTTTTGCAGCACATTTAGTTGAAGCAAAGAATCACGAACTAACGATTCAGTTGGGAGTCTCCCGCGGAAACCAAAAGGAGGTGTGCAAGTCAGTGTAGCTCACTTGTCATATCCAGTTCTCCTTTTCCGTCTTCGAAAACCGGTTTTGATAACAACAAAAACAATTGTATTTATTGTGTACTGATTACCTTCTTTATCTTGTACAACGGTTGTGATATATTACAACGGATGTTGCTGTAGACATATTCTGGCTCAAGTACCAACTTGCTCAATTAAAATCCATTGAACAGGAGCTCATTTACGGGACGTTTAGTCGTTGTGTTTCCACAGTGGAACTAAAAGATGAGCTCCTTCCGGCTCTTCCAGGCTTATTTTATTAAAGAGTTGTAAAAAATATTCCGCCCTGTCTCCTTGATGGTTATGTTTCTCCTATAATAATTTCTCGTATTGAAGTACTATTCTGGCCATCGGCTCTGGTCACTCGATAAACAACATCTAAAAGCCCAAAATAGCAATAACATGCCTTCTGAGCAATTTCTAAGGAGACTGTATGGCCTGAAAATTGTTGGACACCTGATTTGTGTGGGGTTTAGTTTCTGGTAGGACACTGCATCTGAGCATCACCAAACCCGGTAGTTTTTTCCTGACAATTAGCGAGACCGGTCCAACCTAACCCAGACTGTATATAAAAATTTAAAATGAATATGACGGTATTTTGAACTGCTATATGATGCAAACAAACTGATTTGAGTGATACACAGATTTGATTGCGACAAATCCGACAAACTCAAGCACTTTGACTGATGATCGGGGACTGACCATCCTAGCTTTTGGTCTCTGTACCATGTGTACTACACTCAAACACGGGTTTCTATAATTGCTGTGTGCAAACTACCAAGGCCGAAGAAGACAAACTCCGGACCGCAAAGATCATGTGACCGGTGAGAGCATCAATGCGTATTGGAGTACAGTTCGACAAGAAAGAAAGTATGATGAACGATTTAGGTGGATGGTGTTCGAAGGCCACTCTGAGGTATTTAGAGGAAATGATAGTGCTTAAGCCCGCGTGTGACGGGCTAAATTAAATCGATCTAGATGATTCACATAACCCTGGGAATAAAAATCGACCGGGCTGGTTGGTTCTAAAAAGCCCCAGGATATAAATTGAGTGTCTAACAGATGCGCGGCGAGCCTATTTGGTAACAGCTCTGATTTTGGGGACATTTCGAAGTCTGTTCACGAAGATCGTTGACTTGGTGGTGAGCAAGAAGCTCGCCATAGAAATTATCCCGCTATTGTCCGATTATTTAACCATTCTGTGAAAAACGATGTCAAATTTCACGTCTTCAGGCATTGTCAATGTCGATTTATCTCAACTCGTTTCAGGAATTTCTTCATTACTGTGACTTAGACAAAGACGGGAAGATTTCAAAGGCTGAATTCGAAGCAGCGGTCAAACGTCGCAAGGCAAGGCGCATCAGGTTTGTCATACTGAGTTTTGATCTCATAGGTAGACTTTCATTTCTATAAGTTTGTATAATAGAAAGAATTGTACTTCAGAATACCTAGCCATTCACAAGCACCACGTGATATAATGCACATTCATTGCGATGTTACACACAGAACAGACTGCGAAAGCTTGATTAAAAGCTGCCACTCCATTGTGCTGGTAAGGCCACGATGCTGCATTGACCCTGAAGACTGCAGTGGCTGGAACCTCTACCCTCAGTCTTTCACCAAACCAAGAATGCTAACGGAGGGCAACCCGACGAAGAAAAACGACTCCCTATACTAAGACCAGTTGTAGTGTGAATTAACGGCAGCCACGTCATACCGTTGGTTGCGATACGAGTGTGAAGACAGAGAGATGTTTCCTTATATGATCGGCATCCCATAATTCTAGCTTCGTTCTTCCTTTCACCGTCTTCGGACATTGGTTTTATGTGGTCCACCTCCATTCTACCTGTTTGTGTGTCAAGGCGCACTCAACTTAGTTAGTCTCCACTCGTTTGAGAACCTAACTGTTGGGGATTCGACCTGGTCACTGAATTCACGATTGTCCTGTTCACGTACAGAATGTAATTACTCCAAACGCGTCTCCGTAATCGACCGAGAGCAACGATCTCCACGGCAGTCCTCTCATTTACTTCAATGTTAGCTGCCAAGTCTATGCACAGGGTGCTTCAGAGGCAGCCAAAACCCGCCTATGCCGTTATGCTATGGAAGTTCAGTTTTACTCCGTCATGTTATCAGGCCCTAGCCATAATCTGCATGTTTTGTGTATCAGTTAGCCTCGGCCAGGGACAAAATCACCAAGGCCTATGTACGACACAACAACACAGTAAAACATCCATAGATCAAAATCACAAGCTCATGAACGAAAAAACTGCCGCCAATCGATCGCAGCTTCATCTGCTACATTTCTGACTCATCCTGAGTCTGACGTTGATCTCTCTCTGGACCCAGTTACAGGCTACAGCTGGAAGCATACGCAAAGCATCTTTTCATGAATGAAGTCTTCTCTTTCTCTCCCCTCCCCTCAAGTGTCATTACAATAATGTGAAAATAAAATAACATGCTGTAAAAAAGCATTAGTGCGAGAATTCGAATCTTGATAGATTTCAATCGACAATGCTTTTTAGCATTTGAAATCAGATAACCGTGTTTGAAATATTTCAGACGCCTGAGACCTTTTGTACATTGACTTCAGTTAAAGAAATAGTGTGTTTTGCAGTCAGAAGTGAGCACAATTGGTCGGGCTGACACTTTTCTAGCGTACTGTTGCGGCTGCAGTCGGCGGCTCATAAATCTTTCAGTAGCCTAGATATATCAGTAGTTTGACATTAAAACTGACAGCACGATCGTTATAGAATAACTGAATGAGCCCCAGGAATTCGGCTCTGTCTTCCCTCGTTCCCTTTCCTTAGTCGATTTTTCCACCCTTTTTACTTGAAAGGAAAACTGTTGAATTGGTGTTTTTTCGATAAAGTAGTCCGATAAACTTCCTGAAATCGAAAAAATAATCAGATCACCAAGGTCAGTCAGCAAATTTGAGGACAAAACACTGAAGCCAGAAGTGATCAAGACAGGTTTCTTGCATTCGGGTTCGACACTGTTCAGCTGGTTCGACAACCCTACAATCGGATACGAAGGTTAGGGAATAAAATAGACACAATTTCCAGAAAACAACTTGATGGAAACGGTGACATTCAAGAGTGAATACAGTTGACTCTAGACAATACATGAAATAGTTTAAAAGAATGGCGGGCGAAAAAATGAGCAGCGCAAAAGAAAATGGGTCTACTTTCAACCCCTACGACGTCGTAAATATTTGCAGCGTTGTCTTTCGACTTGACTGGTCTAAGAGTTGCATTTCCTTGAAAAAACAATAGATCGCCATGGTTTTTAAAAGGAAGACTATTTTTAATGAACATTTTGTCGTGTAAGTAGAGTCAGTCTATGCTGAAAACCTCGCTGGGAATCATTAGCATCTCATGAAACTCCAGTAGGTTGTTTCGAACCTGCGACCTCCCGGCTAGTAGTCTGAACACTTAACTGTTCGGCACCGAGGGGCTGATATGCAGTGTAATCAGCTCAGCAGGATGAAGCAGCGCTTCTTGACCTTGCAGCTTCGCTTGCCGCATGAAATTTCTATTGGCAGTTCCAAAATCTCCCCACACTACCAGCAATAAGACAAATTCTGTGGATGTCTCAATCTACCAACTGCATAGGCTGACCAACTGCCCGAAATAATCGACTTTTCTTGATGGAAAGCACGAAAAGACGTGTAATCGAGAGACACTTCTTATTCAGGATGGTTGCTCATTCTAATAGCAACATCATCATGAGCATGGGTCAAATTTAGAGTTATCCATCTTTTACGAGAGTACCTGAATGACTCAAATACAAATGGTCGTGGATTCAGAAGAAAATTTAAGTATCCTTAGCTTGCCAAAATTTTGAATGCTGTGTCACTCTCAACCAGTCTGTCTGTCTATAGTCTGTCTGTCTGTCTGTCTGTCTGTCTGTCTGTCTGTCTGTCTGTCTGTCTGTCTGTCTGTCTGTCTGTCTGTCTGTCTGTCTGTCTGTCTGTCTGTCTGTCTGTCTGTCTGTCTGTCTGTCTGTCTGTCTGTCTGTCTGTCTGTCTGTCTGTCTGTCTGTCTGTCTGTCTGTCTGTCTGTCTGTCTGTCTGTCTGTCTGTCTGTCTGTCTGTCTGTCTGTCTGTCTGTCTGTCTGTCTGTCTGTCTGTCTGTCTGTCTGTCTGTCTGTCTGTCTGTCTGTCTGTCTGTCTGTCTGTCTGTCTGTCTGTCTGTCTGTCTGTCTGTCTGTCTGTCTGTCTGTCTGTCTGTCTGTCTGTCTGTCTGTCTGTCTGTCTGTCTGTCTGTCTGTCTGTCTGTCTGTCTGTCTGTCTGTCTGTCTGTCTGTCTGTCTGTCTGTCTGTCTGTCTGTCTGTCTGTCTGTCTGTCTGTCTGTCTGTCTGTCTGTCTGTCTGTCTGTCTGTCTGTCTGTCTGTCTGTCTGTCTGTCTGTCTGTCTGTCTGTCTGTCTGTCTGTCTGTCTGTCTGTCTGTCTGTCTGTCTGTCTGTCTGTCTGTCTGTCTGTCTGTCTGTCTGTCTGTCTGTCTGTCTGTCTGTCTGTCTGTCTGGTTGTCTGTCTGTCTATCTATCTGTTAGTCAATCTGTCTGTTTGTCATTCATTCGTTCATTCATTCATTCATTCATTCATTCATTCGTTCGTTCATTCATTCATTCACACTTTCATTCATCTTTTGAGCTGTGAAACATGAATCAACACTACTTTCGTTTTAGATGCCAGATTCCTGTCACTGGACATATCAAGCACTGGACGCAATGACACTACCAGTTAGTCATGTTATTTTGCTATGAGGTAACGGAAGGCTTCGCGACTATCTAGCAGTGCGCACTGCTGAACACAAACCACGTAGTGCTCTTTGATTATTGGCTCATTTGTTTCCAAAAGGTCTATGTTCAACTTCTAATCCTGGCCAAGCACCTACTGCAAACCCTTCACTGAGGGAATTCGAGGGCCTTGTTAAAAAAATGGAATCCAAAGCCTACATCGATCATCAAGATCTCGTTAATCAGGCTTCACAATCCAGATTGGTATGCACAAAAGTTTGGAGACAAAGCTTTGGTTGCCGTGGTTCTGACCACGTGACACTCGTGTGGACATGCCACTGTCTGTCTATGCAACTTCGTTATTGACCTCGTTTTACATCTCGCAGCTGATGAGAGCATATGAAATGATAACATACCACGAACTATGTCTCCTATCTGTACTGAAGTTTCTATCGTATTTCTCATGCAAGACCTCCACATTTTTGTCCAATAGGGCTTGGAAATATTTGCTTCTTCCTCTTATCATCTGGGTAAATTTCCTAGCTCTAATTCGTTAACTGTGACACTCAGGCCGCAGCAAACGTGTTTACTTCGGTCTTTAGTGTCTTCGTCACATGATCGGAGCTTATCGTTCTCTTCGGCCTGGGCGTATCGGTCGGCTGCGCGTGGTTGGGCAGACCAGCGGGCCCATAATCCTAATCGTCATCCTATTGGTTCATGTGGTTGTAAGTACACGCGACTGACTTCTAGGTCGTTCATTCGAGCGTGATGCAGACAGCTCCGTCACGAAAACAGTTTTTCTCACATTTCCTTACATCATTCCAGCGCTAGAAAATTATTCATCTCTTATTTATTCGTGTCCCATCCACCGAATATATTCACTCTTCTCTTGCTATCCAGTTTAGAAGATACGAAAAATATGTACACTCAAATGGGAGCCAGTGGAAATGGACGTCTCGATTTCAGTTGTTTTGTTCGACACATGATGCCATTGAACAAAGGGTGGTCCGAATCACAAATGAAAACTCTGTTCCAAAAGTATGACAAACGGAAGAAAGGTTACCTCACCAAAGAAGAATTCGATGCACTGGTACGGGAATCGAGTTGAACTGAGACAATCTACCAACAATCAATATTCACCACTTATTGTGTTCAAATAAAACTATTTGATTCATGTTACAGGCTTGGCCGAATTAGTCCAACTGAAGCTCGAGAGGAGTATTTCTAGCCTCGAAGGACACCGCTTTCCCGTAGCAAACCCGTGAAAACTCCAGCAAGACATCGCGAACTCATTTCTTCAGGCCTCAGTAGGCATGCACTATAGGCTTAACTAATAAGCAGACGAAAAATTACTGTCAATGGTTTGTCCTGCCGGTTGCCAAGCAAGCGTAAACGAACCGCAAAGCTGCTTTGCTCACACAGACTTAGCTTCTATCTACAAACAACGGTAGCTGGGATGCTGTCCCAATGTTGTCCCAAAACCTGGCGACACCAGCGACATCATATAATGCCTTCTGATTGCTGCAACGTGGAGGACTTAAAAAGCAGCTAGGACAACTTGAAACACCTAGAACCCTGTTCATACGGTCAAGTTCCGTTGCCACCGTCCGCCAATTTCAACGATATTTATTGATTCTACCATATAACTGGGAAGAACGGAATGGCTCGAATGAGGGTAGGGCACGAAAAGACAACGGGGCCAACCAGATGCACCAGCATAACAGTAAAACCAAAAATGGTCGCAGCACTCTGCACTGATGCCCTCGCCAGTTTCTTACCGTCGCATCGATCCTATTCACCACCACAAAAAGCAAATCGGAAATTTCCCAAGACTACTACTATTCGTAATAGGAGACAGGTATTTGTAAGTAGGAACAGTTCTTCCTTTTGTTGCTAATTTCCGGGATAAGCTGCAGAATCCAACTTTATAGTTTTTTCTTAAAGGCGTCTAAAGGAGCACAGCGAAGTAAAGCAAGATTTGATCGGTATGTTCTACGGATCACTTAGAAATAGTTTTCATTATGACAAATATGGAGGTAAGCTGTTCTAAACATTCACATGTATTGGACGAGACATTACTGAAGCCACGCTACACGCATAGGTTTTCGAACCAAAGCAGAATTCGGATGCAGTGTTGGAGCTGAGGCGCTATATCAGGATTGTCCAGTGGTAGGGATAAACAGCAATTCATCCCTCGGTCACCAAATCCCACACGCATCAGAGGTGGTCGCTCGACAGCTGACTGCAGCCATAACATCCTTCGATTGTTTTAGCTGTGTTTCAACCCAAGTTTATGTAATTTTGAAAGTAGACTACTCGATCCTTACGATACCTGTTTTCGTCTTCAGTGTTTATGTTTGAAGTGTCTGGGGCTGGAAATGAGAAGGAAGCACCCTCGATCAAAAACAGATTTCTGGTAAAAATTTTAACATATTTCTTTTCTGAATGGAAAATGGCCTCAGGATAACCGCGTAGTTTGGTGTAGGTTTCTGAGTGTTTATCTGCAGTTCCGGTAGCTAGTCGGGCCTTCAGTTCGTATGGAGATCTGGTTATTCTGTCATTCTCTTGGTTTTGCGATTTTATGAGGCTACAGAATTCGATTAGACTGGGAGGCTGTAAAAATCCTCCTTCCATTCCAATATAAATGGTGCCCGATAAAATTATAAACTTCTCAGACAGTTGGAGTGCGGTGAGCCAGGTAGTGGCTACGACCTTGAACGCTCCAGGGTGCTGCCCCTATGGTTAATCAACCTGAACTATAGGATTTAACAAAGTGGTTAGAGATCTTTTTCAGGCTCTGGTAAACATTTTCCATCGTACCCCCAAAGTCATGTAGAGGGCCGTAACTGCTCGATAGTGTAGGGCTGTTAGCAGACACTCATCCTCAAGAATAGCAATACTGTACTGCATCAAGCTATGCTATCCAGACATATGATCTTATTCCCGACAAGCAGACTGAATTAGTCGATTCAATGCCGTAAATCGTTGTTTCCTGTCTTCCAACACACTATCCTCATTCCTGTACACAAATATGAGACCTTTCGTCTTCCTCGCTCGTATCACTGAAGCAAAGGCTATGAACCATTCAGAAGGATCAGTAGAGTCGTCTGTTAACACAGAATGTTGATTTGGGTATATCACATTTAGTTGTCGGCAGATGGAGGTGTGCAAAACACAGGTTGAGAAGTGAGATAACTCGAGTTTCTTGTAGATGAGCAAATACACCATCAATTTGCGGTATACTAGATGAGTTCCGGG
Source organism: Opisthorchis felineus (assembly GCA_004794785.1). Taxonomy (NCBI): domain Eukaryota; kingdom Metazoa; phylum Platyhelminthes; class Trematoda; order Opisthorchiida; family Opisthorchiidae; genus Opisthorchis; species Opisthorchis felineus. The sequence continues at coordinate 882,096 of SJOL01009700.1, read as the reverse complement.
TCGTAGTAGTGTTCAACACCCGGAAGTGCCACTCATTGGCCTTCCGAACTATAATTACTGATGCAGCAATCGGGCTTGAGTTGTTCCGTACAATGCCTCTGTCATTGCCTACATCTGCCTCACTAATTCAGGAAGCAGTTTTTGAGCTATTTGTTGTCTCTCAAACGTCATTTTAACTCCCATGTTAGTCCTTGGCTTGCCTTCCCGCCCACAATTCCATGCCAAAAAGAGAGTAGCTTTTTTCGGAGACAAAGGGAAATTGTTATAACCGTACTTCTAGGGTTATTACGGTTTTCCCCGAAGGTCGATCTGCAATCATCTTGATGGGGCGAGAAGCGCCGAGCTCAAAATGCCTGATCCTGATTGGCACACATTTTGACCAATCAGGACATTCCTCCGTTTGGTCCGAAGCCGGCGCGCGACACCGTCCAGTCGATTTGATGTTCGGTTATTTGAGCATCTCATCTCCGGACAGTATTGCCCCTGCGGCTGGCCGAGAAATGGGTCTTGGGTGAATATTAACTTTATCCTTTATTTTGTCACTATCACAACTACCACCAGTACACTATGAAGAAAACAAACACTAAAAAACTCTTAGAGAATATTATCGGTGCTGAAGGTGTGGTAAAAAATATATTTTCACATCATTTATTGATGAAACGACATGTGTATACAATTTTCAAAACGGGGAATGGTAGTCAGTATTGAATCAACCGTTCCGGTCTTTGAAGCGGAAGTTCGTTATGTTAACCACTGTTCTACGCGGCTTGTTCTGCTTGAATTAAAGGTTGATCCCGGGTGACGGCAGAGTTGTCATTTGTTATGTTACTTCCTGCATTCAGTTGCCTTAAGATGTGTCGTTTACCTCTTTCATTACCAACATCGAGTGCACCAGATTACCACAGAGCTTATTTAGTTTGTGCTTGCTTCCTGAGCGTAAAAGTGTCTTCCAATCATCCTGGAAAGAATGTACTGGATGAGATCAAGGAGCATGCTTTCAGAAAGTTGAGACCTTTTCCAAATTGGTTAAATGGGTCTGCACGTATGCTGGCCAGGTCACCTTTATCTCCAGTCAGTCAGACGACTGCAGCGGTTCATAAGAAACCGACGTGTACGTTATAACGCATACGTTCGATCCTAAATTTTTGATTGTCTAAATGGCTTCGTAGATTATCGCTGTGCAACTTTACCTAAGTGTCCGACACCATGGGCAGGGACTTTAATAGGTTTCCTTGGAAGTACCGCCGAGTTCAATGAGCCGAATATTCTGGTTTATGGCTCAGTAGAGAGCTATTTACACCATCTATTCGCTGAGCATCTGCACGTTCATGAATAAGTGAAACCTCTATAATTCGGAATTTAGTTTTCCCTGTGTGTCCTGACCAATAGTTTCGTCCATTTAGCCATCTTGTGGAGCAGTTGTCTGAGTCATTGACCTCGACTTTCTCTTGAAGTGCAGTCACGCTTTTCCATTCTCCACAATCTGCTCACAAATCGCAAAATTTATTGTCGATCAGGTGAACATTGTTCATCGCAAGCTACGCATTTGATGGAACAAAAACTCAATGTGATTTCCTAAATACTTCTAGATATTTAACGATCGCTGGGATCGATTCGGAGGAAACAAGCAACACCCCTTCATTAATCTGCGATTACATAATGACTGTGTTACCACATGCGGCCAGACGCGACTTCATTGTGGGTTCTGCTTGCTATGTATCACGTGGTTTGCTGAAATACAAACTGCCGCATCAGAAGACGCCCCAGACAACAACTCAACTGGAATTTATACAAGACCCAAAATCACAACAACAAAAAAACGTTGACACATAAGACCAATCGTTGATGAAGTATCCCAAAGGACGAAAACCGCGAAACTAATCTATCAGTCGTACGAAGCAGGAGTCAGGATAGAATGCTGTCAGCCATGCAACCGACAAAAAACGCAGTGAATGCCATTTCGTTAGACTTTGCCAATCTAGAAGGAATCGTAGTTTTATATAATTCCGGTTCAGACTGTGATGCTGTCGCTACCTTGTGACTAGGTGGCAAATACCGACCAACTGGCTTCGATCACATCACACTGGTCTTGGGAACCCAAAGAATCACATTGTGAGGAGGTTCTACCATATCTCACTTTTTGACTCATTTAGAAGACTTTTTGGACACCAACTAGGTACAGAGTGCAACATCACGTTTTAGTCCAGAAGAACCTGGACCTGCAATGAACCAAACTGGTCAATTGGTTCACATTCGAACAGATTCGCAGGCAAAAGGAGTCCAATGGACATAATGTACCAGAATGGAAATCTGTTTGATCAGGATGTGGGAAATAGCGTCGATATTTGGACCAATGAAATTGACAGAAACTTGTCCTTCAAGCAGCCAGTGAATTTCGACATGCTCTGCGTGCATGTGAATGCGAACAGGATATATCTCCGTTACCCGTTGGCGAGAAATGCGTTTGCTGACTGCCAAGTTTTCATCCTCATGGAATGCATTTTAACAGACATCTTAGGCTTCGCACCAATACCTAATTCTCCAAAGAAATTATCTACGCACCGCTACATGTGACCCGGAATTTCGTGACACCAAGAATTTACTAGAAATTAGAAATACACGCAAGGGGATCCAATTTTTATTCATAAACCAAAACAGGTGAATGCTGACAATCAGTTCCGTAGCAAATGATTCAACATGGAGTATGGAAACGCGACCGCAGCGTTTCATCCACCAGTAAACTGCATTCATATTATATACATTCCCAAACAAAAGCTAAAAATTCCTCGTAGTCTAGTTCACCATTCTTGTTCTTATCGTGTTTCTTCATCCACTTTTCCACTTTTGTCCTTGGCACGGGATGGTTGTGTTCCTTTAGGAATTCCATCAATTCTTTCACATTTATTTTCCCAGATTTATCTTTGTCAGCCTTTTCAAACGCTGCACGAAGTTTCGCTTCCCTGACGGTGAGGACAGTAGACAGAAAACAATAATCCAGCAAGGGTGAAAGGAACAGAGCATTCTAGTTCATGTTTTTTTATGGAAAAATTGAGTTTGCTACCTATTTGCAGAAAGTGGTTACCTTTTCCAGCTGGAAGAAAACACAAATTAATGCCAACTAATATGTCGAACGCAAACCAGCATGCCTTGTCGATTCACGGGAATCAAGAAAGAATCAGAATAAACTAGCCCATTGGGGTTTGATCAGGTTGTTGTTGATTTGTTCGCCGATTTCGACTATCAATTTGCAAACGCTTCGCCACCAATGTGTGTGCCACCCAACGGTTCACTGATGTTGTCACCTCGGTTGATGACGAAATGTATTATGCAAGCTGATTGTCAAGCCTGGCTAACAGGTCACCGAACACCTGATTAGACACCAATAAACTCACCAGCGCTATCAGTATCCGGGTTCATTTCCAGACTGGTCTATTCCCTAGGGAACATCAAGGGATGCCAGAATGTTTTCCCGAAGAAAGGCATTTCCCCACAAAACAAGTGAATAGCCTGAATCTAGTTGCATGTACAGAAAAGTGACATTCCATTTATGCATGATATTTTCCAACACGTTTTGCCATTATGCGGTGGAGCGATTCGTTTGCTGTGAAGCGAACGTGCCAGATTTTGAAAATAGTGAAGACGGAGAAAATCTGTATATTAGCTATCAGCCTCCAGCAGCTGGGACCAAAATATTAGTAACATCAAGCTAAAACTGAACAGGAACCGGAAAGCTGAGTCATTTATGTATTTTAACAGTACACTGAAAAGAAAATTAATTTACTGGAATTCGATAAATATCGATCCGTTCTACCTGGCTTCGTTCTATGTCACGACATCATCCTACAGAAACAGGATTATAACTGTAGCCTGTTCAATGACAGAAAACCGAGAGGCCCTGTACACAGCTGTCTAATTCTGGTCAGGAACCATCAGCAGTGCGTGATTCGAATTCGCCCGGTCATAAGTTGAAAGAGTAGCTTTCCAGAGGGGAAACACCCTGCGCTCTGCACTGGTGCAATCGAAGGATCGCCTCCCGGCAAACAGAACCGGGGAACGTACCTACAAAATTAAGTGTAACGACTGCACTAAGGTCTGTGTAGGACAGAGCGCCAGAGAACTTCACACCAGAATCGGAAGAAAATAAACAGGCCACCGAGGAACGCAGATGAATATCAAGCGTTACTGAAAGACTCGGCAGTGGCGGAACATGCACTGGACATGGGACACAAAATAGATTTAGAAAATGTTGAGGTTTTGAGGTGAGGACTACGGTCCACGTCACAGAGGCTGATGGCCGATGCGGTAGAAATAGCCAAGCATCCCAGTGTTAACAGAATAGAAGGCGTGGAACTGGCAAGCGTGTGGAGAACTGTCTTGGATCAATCGAGCTAACACGTGTTGGTGTGTGATTATCAGAAGGGGGAGTAGTCATCATCTGGATTCCACTCAACCTTACCCAACTCCCCTCCCCCCAACTAAATTCTCGCAACACTCACATGCTTACCAGTGGCACCCGCGGTGAATCGTCAATGGAAGCACCCTGAAGTGGAAGGGTAAGGAACCAAACCCGATCGGAACCACACTAACAAACAAGAGCCGTTAACTGACACTCAACACTGATCTGGTGCTCCAAGACGTCTTAGTGATTTGTTCTCAGTCTGTCTTAAAATCTGGCCAACTTGGTGACCTGCTCAAGTGGCCTGATGGAGCTTTTGTGTCAAAAGCGAAACGTTGCCCAGATAATAACTACCGGTTGTTTATCAAGCTTTTCTGAAATGATGACTTTTCAATCAGTTCCAAGCTTTTTCCAATTGATTGAGGGCCCAGCCGTTCGGCTACGAACAAATTATTAGTTGTGTGACTAGCTCTCGCTAAAACAAGATATAGCGCTACTCGGCATTCATTCAGGGAATTCGCATCAAGTAATAACATGTTGACTGGCTCCTCGAGTGAAGACTTCTCAGATGGAAGGTCTGCTCGTCGTGTGACTTATTCTTTCTTATGACCTATTCACAAGGCACAATATGGCCTTTGACAACTTATCAAATTCAGTCAAGAACTGGGTGTGGATGGATAGTGTCTCAGCAAAGTTAATGATGACAACCGTTTTTTAGGTGACAGCTGATTAGTAAACACGGGGATATTTTCCTAATAATAAGCATACGAGCATTTCGGAGGTCCCAAAAGTGTATATTCTTCGCTTAGTCACAGGAAGGGGAGGATTTAAGTGGTGCGAATCACACGCTGATGAAATCAACCACCATGACGCTGTTTTCTCTTAGAATGAAGTTCATCTTGAGGAAAACTACCATATCAATAAGTCGAAGCATTCGAGAAATAGCAATAGTATCATCAACAATAATTGTTCAGCTGTGACACACTTTTGATGCCTAGCTGCCATGCCACCCGAAGGAAGTAGAAGGGCTGATGTAGTGTCAGGTTGCCCAAGGCTGGGCAGGAGCGGTCGAGATGCCAGGATTGAATTCCGGTTAGTAAGTTCTTGCGTTAACCACTCATGTATCTGGAGCTCTGAGAAATCGCTATGATAGTTAAGCAGTGGATTCCATTCAGAAATTTGTTTTGAAGCTTCTTCAATATCAAGAAACATTTAAATTAATACATTACTGGTTGTGTACAGGTCCAGAATGGCCTTCGCCAATTATGGGCGATCGATGGAACCCTTGAGCTTTGCGTATCTTAGTGTTAACTTGTTATGCAAATGCTGACGACCTCGATGTTTGATGAACATAACTGCTGAAATGCTCTAAAAGTGAGAAACTTCAGCGTAGTAGCCAAAAACTGTCCGGGATAATGATTTAAAGCTATTAATTATGTGGTCCGCTTTAGCATTTGTGTGCAATACCAACCCGATGGTTTTCAAGTTCTGAAGGACAAGAAGCAAACAAGAGCACCCAATAAAGAGATGCGATTGAGCGAACCTATCGCCATATGGTCAAATCGTAGTGTTCCTGGATCACGCATTGCTCCAGTTCTTCTAACCAAGCCACACTTCTTTAAGCTGTGGTTTAAACACACTGCGTCTACCTGCAACTTATCAGTTGTCCACATTCCGGAACACTGTCAAACGTACCTATTATTTTCTCCAAAGCTAACGGTATACCATTGAAGTTGATCACGTTCTTCACACGTGGCATTGGCGCGATTCAATTTCGAGGATTGCATGTCGCTACCGATGGCATACTCTTGCAAAAATATCAAGATCATCTGTATTGCAGTCGAAAGTGAGACGGACGGTGAAACTAATCTTAAAAACTAGCTGTCTGTTCAAATCATCTGAGGGTATAGGCCCCTCCCCCACATGTACAAATCAGATGCTTCGTACTCTGCTAAAATTGATTCGTTTCGGAAGATGCGATACGATTTTCGAAACATATAGGCGACAAGAAATAATAAAGTTTCTCATACCTTGTCCAGATGTAGCACACTACTCGTAAGGCCGCTGAAATCTCTTCGCAGTAGACCATTATAAACGAAAGATGCAGCTAAATTCAGCTGAGTTTCCTAACAAAACCAAATTCGTTTGCAAATGGGAGCATTTATCGATTTCATGCATCCTTTCATTAACAAGATATTCGGAAGATGATTTACTGAGGGTTTTATTCAAAGCTCTATACAGAAAAACCAATCAGCAACTGGTAGTGGAAATCGATCGCGTAGCCCATTTTGGGTTTTGTCAACCAATTTTGCCAGAATGATGATTCTCCTGAGCAGAAGTAACGCAAATCGATCCCTGAAAACTCTTCACTAACACGTTCAAACCCAATTAGGTTTTTTATTGGAGTCACAAAGCGCTTTCCTGCGGCGAAAGTTTGTTATGATAAAGCTCTTGGTTACGAATACTCCTCTCCTTAGTTGCTAAGCTCGAAAGTATATATACCAATGCAACAAAGAAGTCCCTGTACCGATCCTCGTTCTAACAGCGTTCTTCACTATGCCAGATGCGGCTGGTCATGGAAAACCCCATCCGTACTCCCTCCCACATTACTGGTTGCTTACTCCTCAGGAATGACTTCATTAATTGGGCACCACCTGATCGAAGATAAAGAACGAAGGATCTGTATCGTGGGATGCTTAAAATTGCTTTGCTGTTCTTAACTGTTGTGTCTCGGACGGCTACATTTCAGGAGGCTATCTGGTATACGGTGATTTGCGGGTAACCGGTGGACGAACGAAATAAAGCGCAGTATGACATCTGCTGTAAGTCGAGGTCAGAGTGCTACATAACTATGAATGACGCATACGATTAAGGCGTTGTTCTTCGAAGACGTGAAGTAAGATAGGCGTATCGATCTGTTGCAGTCGGGGAGGCGCATACATTTGTGTGGATGAAGCACATCTTTTGAGCAATCATGCGGTCAAATAGCAAACCTGCTTTTTCAAACCCCTACAGTAAACTGGTCAAGGAATTGATCAAAACATAAATCTTTTGTATAGTGCTGAGGCCACGTAGATCCTATTCGAGTTCTATGTGCACAGAAATCTTTGAATGTGTCTTGATCACGTGATATCAGCTTTTACCGCCACTACACGAACGTCTGTTTAGCGTTTTTCTAGGCCCATTAATGGGTTGTAAATTGGACCACATAGAACTGAATAACATGACAAATCTTCCATCCGTTTCGATACAATAGATTATTGATATGATGATGATTATTGATATTGATTATTGATTATTGATGATTATTGATAGATTATTTGACATTAAACTAGTTTTCTGGTTGCATATTCGCTTTACGAGCGTCATCTTTTGTTTGCCTCCATAAAGCTAGTAGGTATCATATCCACTGTTGCAGGACTTTTGCCCAACTCCACCCGAGGCTTGATAATCCCTGCTTCCCTCACTGATTTCACTGGCCTCTATTTTTGCCTGTCTGAAAACCTGCCCGTTACCTCCTCCCTGTCTTGATAGTAAGTGTATGCAAAATGGATCTAATCTTCGCCCTACTTTGGCGTAATTTATGGGATGGACTGCGTCTGCTTCGAAATCGTCACGTAAAAACCCGAAGTCCGATTCTTTGCATCTACAAGATCCTTTGTGAAGAACGTTAAAATAGGGACATATGTCCTAAATTCTAACAAATTTTAACATAGTTTTGGCCATAGGTCAATAACAATCCTATATTTCCTATACAGCCAATCAAAGAATCCGGCAGGTGATCCAATGACCGAATGCAGTCTGGTCACGTGATTTGTGAAACTAATCCGATAACACGCATCGTATATTCATGTTGGCCAAACTGACAGCAACGAGTGGACGAAGAATTTCTACATTCACAATCCCAGCCTGTTCGACGGACCCATTCCATGTTAGCGGACTTCCACCAAGTCTACCAATTAGATCGTGTAGGTCATGCAGATTTTAGAGAGTGTGGCGTTGAGGTAAGGAGTTCAAGCTTTTGAACGTCGTGATTAGGTTTACCCATTCTACCACACTCATTCAGTGTGCAGCGACTGAGAAGAAATTCACCTTAGTGGAAAGTGATTCCAGGGGTGATAAGAAGGGAACTACCCAGATGAAAATTAAGGTGGTCCTCCTCTGTCAGTCTGTTTACCAGAAAAGAAAGACCCCAGAAGGAACTACTTTGTCCTGGCCCCGGGCACGTTACCACTGGACTGTCGTGTAAAGTGTTATATCCACCAGTAGGGACCATGTCATTCCTAAACCGGGGATGCCTTTTTCGGAGATCAGAAAAGATTAACACTGTTTGATTTCTCTTCGTCTGTTGTGAGCCGAACTGTTTACAGGCCAATTTAAGCTCAACCGATTACTTCCACCGCGCATTCTTGATACGGTCTAATGAGCTTGACAACTGAACATGCCAGAGAAGGGGGTGATCCTATGATTCGTGTGTAGCGCAGCAAACCGTGGGATGTACCACTGAGCGTGAGTCCACAGGTGGTTAACCTAATCACTCAAAAATATTCAGTTCATTTGCTCGGTGATAGCTCATTTGTCTGGTCGATTCTCCAGCTGATTGATCCGGGTATTCGGACGGTTTGAGGACAGGGATCGTCATGTTCCTCAAAAGTGAAGAATCGCTGGAATAATGTCACGGTAGAGTGCTCAACTAAAGTAATTAATAGTTTTCATTGCAAGGGCTACAGATTCGTCGAAAAACAAACCCCAGTTGTTTTTAGACCAGATGCATCTAAGTTCGTGCAAACTTGAGTCGCACTGTCGAACACAAGGTGGATTATTCTGAACCGTCACGTCTCTCCATGCCTCATGAAACCACACAATTTCACGTTGTCCTATGAAGGTAAATTGCGGAGAAATCACGCTTTATCACGCTCTGATCTCAACTGATAACTCAATTTCTGATCGGTTATCGATTAGGCCCTGTCTTCAAAATAATAACAAGTGGATTCTTCCGGCAGTAAAAGAGTAAAACTGTCGATAATCCAGGCTGGTTTAATAAACTTGGAACCCTGACTGTATAGTTAACCGACAAACATGCATCGTCACCATCATCATTAGTATCAAGACACCAGTACTATCTACTGTTGTATGTACATACAAATATGAAGGAAGAAAACCTTGGTAAAGAGTGGAAAGAAAATGGAAATGTAGGGATTTGATGCGAGTTCGTAAGGAATAAGGTTTCTACGTGTTTGGACAGTATTAAAGTAAACACTTCTGAGCATCATGCCGAGGTGAGGCGCAATCAGCGGGACTGACCCGGCCTCCTTTTGGAACTTCACTCGGCATGCTCCCATGGTATAACGACAGGAGAACTTAAACTGAGAGATGAGGCCGATAAATGGCAGCGTGCACCACTGACGTAAGCTATGAACCTTCTCCTCCAAGCGCGGACCCAAGACAGGAAGGCGTGAAGATCCAAAAACGCTCAGTTGACAGTAGCCACTTTCGTTTCATACTGACAAATCATGGCAATGTGCCTTTCGCGAGGATAACTTGAAACAAAGATGACCACAGAAACTGTAACAACTGGCCACGTCGCCAACATAGGTTCATCAGGGTTCTTAGTTTTACTGCTTTATTGCAACTAATGTTCTTCGGTACCCGATGACGAACGCTCAGACAGCTCAAATGAAAGGGAAACACTGGATTACAAGTGATGGCATACTGTTCTTAGCAACATCGGGAACCACTGGCACATTCCTGGCTGCGATCAACAGGATCTCGCGACACTGGACATTCAGGCCCCATGATTATGTTCTATTTTTCGTGAACTATTCTTTAAACAGGAGCGGATTAGGTCAGAGAGGCGAAATACCTACCGGAAAATTTATATAATTAATAATATTGTCTAAGAGGCTGTCATGTAAAAATGTAGATTTCGTTGATATCTCCGAATCGGAACCCCTTACTTCGGTCAAATGGCACAAGTTGTCACTACTGAAGGCACCGCTTTACTTTACTTAATTTGAGTGACCAGAGCAGAGTTGCGAGTCTAGCACTCAATGGTGAGGAAGCTTAAATTGTGCTCTACCCCTTTCAATGGGGGCAACCGAAAAATGTACAATATGTGGTGCTGAAAAGTGCAGTTAGGCAGCTTGTCAGGGGAAGCGTTCGTACCATTAGTGAAGAAATGGTTTAGGAATAATAGGAAACCGCTTCGGGATGACTCGAAAATCCTACTATATAAGCACACAGTGTCGGCCTTGAACAGCGTACAGTAGACCCCCATTTAGCAATTGCGTAGTGTACATTATGCAAACTAAAATCGTACGAGCTGTTCTCTCAATGACTGCATCCATGCGCGAGGGTGGCTAATCTGACTAGTTCCAAACTCAGCCGGCACGAGCTCCGAGAATTATAACGACGACAAACACGAGGAGTTCACATAGACCACCAGTCTGCCGTGTCCACGCCGAGTTTACAGTCAACACACGTGAACACAGCTGACCAGGGGATCGATCTGTCGTCATCTAGCTAAGAGCTGATTGGTTGGAATGAAACTGCTCGTGTGTCATAGGCCAGTTTTCTCAGTTCCTCTGAAGGTCTCAAAAAACGTAACTCTAAATTTTTACCACTTGTTTGACTCGACGATGAACTCTTCAAAGCAGTTTGCCATATCCTCTTTTTAACCATTAGAGCAGTTTTGAGAGTGTCTGAAAAGCTCTAATCTTATCGTGTTGTTCCTATCTTCAGTTTTCAAGGTGACTTGACTTATAAACCGTAAAAGCAGAGCAAGTCCGCGCTCTTCATAATTGCATACGACTAACGATTTCGGTCAGTTTTTTAGCTTGAAAGGATACAGTTTGAAGGCTCACATTGACACTTACGTGAACTTTTCTGGTTTGGAACGTCGAACGGCTGCCAGAAATTCCTCTTTTGAAATCACTCCGTCCTTGTTTGTATCGACTTTCTTCATGAATTCCTGGAAGTTTAGAAGGCACTATCAATTTAACGGGTAAGATGCAGATTTTCCAACGTTTTTTCCCATTTCTAACAATTTTCGACATTTTGCGGGATCATATCGGAAAATCGACAACCCATGACCTGACACGTGTAGTGAGGGGGAGGCGGAGTTACTGTTTACGTATGCTTCAAGATACTGACCATGGGTGCTCGCTTCTCAGAGATCTTCTGTTTTCAGGGTGGTAACTCCAGGTAGAGACAAACTGGATAACATATACAGTATCTTGCCCCTGGGAAAGTTAATATCAGCCACATGTGGGGATCGCTTCAGGCAGTAGGCAACAAATTGATCACTATTGAGGCGGCTTATTGAACCTTTAGATGTGTGGCTGTATCCAACATCCAGAAACAGCTACGCAATGATTTGTAGCTCTCCCAGTTCATTTAAACCAAGTTGAACGCGTTCACGCTAAGTACTCTGTTCAAAGTCCATCTGTAAAAAACACTGTTGTTTCTGCTTACTTTCTGATCTGTGACTAATTGAAGAAGAACACGCTTAAAGTTGAGCCCTACTCATTTGGAGGTGAGCGATGTGACAAACAGCACTCCATCATAAACAACCAAAAGGATAAGGTAAGGTTCGTACCAGTTTGGATTCGTATTTCTGCCCACCTGCGCCAGCCAGTGCTCAGGTACCGCGGCGAAGAAAATTTCGTGTCTCAGCTGTATACAAATCTCCTAGGCGAGAAATCTGAACAACTTATTATATCGGTAAGACATACAGCACATGTTCAACGGGAGATGCTGTTAGCGATGAGGAACTCTGAGACCCCTATATTCTTAGGGAAGTTGTGTTTCACACATGAATAGTTTTAGAAGGACCGAAAGGGACGAACTAGCCAGGTTTTAGGAATACTTATAAGACCGGCTACTAAACGTCTCCAGGCAAATCGGTTTAAATAGGTAGTCGTTGGGCAACCCCTCGATAGGATTTGGGGAAAACAATTTCCGTGAGGTTCTCCTTAGAAAGCAAAGTACTCTTTCGAATTTAACAAAAATGTCCCCTCAAGGAGCACTGACTACACTAATGTGAAATATTTTTCAATAAAACTCAATCGGGTCACACCTATTGATTCTGGCACTGGCACCCTTAACAGGGAGATGACAAAATCCCCTCTACAAGTGCCTAGTTTTAAGTGTAGCAGACCGGCTGAAAAGGAAGCCGGGGAAGCATAGCCAGCTGACTAATCAGGTAGCGTCACGGATGCTTGTAACCTTATGGACAATTTTCACTCGTTACTTGTGGGTACTTCCCAGTAAAGCACCTAGCATGCCAGGCCTTGAAGTTAAGCTTAGGCACTGTCCAGTTAGCCGCACTGATGAGCTCCAGTAATAGAGTCACTCGAACCCATGGCCGTTCCTGTTTGTATGGATTAGTTAGAATACTCCTCCGTGGACAGCATACTTTTTAACCAGAACTG
>SJOL01009700.1:841339-868075 GCA_004794785.1 Opisthorchis felineus | reverse complement strand
CACCCGTTTTGATGCTCGTAAGCAGTGCATTTTTTCCTAAATTCACTGGGATTTGAACCCCAGAAAAATGACGTGAGATAGAGTTCCTCACTAATCTACGCTTATCACGCACCTGTCTAAAAGTTCAAACGTTTGCCGAACGCGGAGAACGACGACCCAATGAATGTGCCACATTTCGGAAGCTCCACGGACGCCCGAAAACTGCTGGACAATTTTTTATTGGCTGTAGGGGCTGATGGCGTGCCATCTCCACTGATATGCCGCACCACACCGCACTACATCACACCACACCGTACCACAACGCATTGCAGCTGACAGCTTCGTCTCCCTTCACAAAAACATACTGACCATGTCACCTTGACTGACGATGGAACATTTGCAACCTAGTTGCCTAGACAAACACCTGACCCATTCATTCTCTCCTCAGTAGCATAAAATTACTTTATGCAAGCTTATGGATGACAGAAGGCCAGGATGCCATTAAGAGGAGTCTCGAGAATATGGTGTTTCTCTTTAGGCTTGAGGCTTCACAAGAGACTTCAAACCATGGTTTCGGAGTCTACGAAAATCAAGTTGACAAGCGAAATGCGGCGGATCACGTGAAACCACCGAATTTAGTCATGAACTCTTTGGGACGTTGGAAGAACCCTACTAATCATAGGTGAACTTAAAAGAAAGACAGAATGACCACAGAACTAGCTTTGGATAGATCACCAGTGACGTACTTGAGCTTGTCCGGCCTGAAATCCAAAGGCGACTAGGAACTCTGAGAGCTCTTTAAGAGTTATTTTCCCGTCATGGTTCCTGTCAAGAGTCTCAAATTTCTGTTCCAGTATCTTCAAATAAGCCATTCTAGAAGGTGGATGAATGTAAAATTATTCTGGTAATTGAATGTTATATACTCGAATGTGCTTATATGGCTAATGAAGAAATAGGTAACAGATAGTAACTTGTGGTGATGTATTAAAGGTTGATATTAATGACGAGATATCTTTTAGCTGAAACAGACTTTCGTTGGTACGCTGTCAGGCCATCCAAAGAAATCACAAGGGCTGAGGAACTGTTAGGTTGCCGAAGTCTAGACAGGAGCATTTGAGGAGACAGGGTCGGGTTCGAACCAAGGACATTCCTGTCTTTGAGTCCGCCCCTTAACCACTAAGCTATCTCAAGTTCCTATTGGCTGGTAATTAGGTATAACAAGACAAGTCTAAGTGCCCCTATAGTTGTTAGTATTATTGATTATTATTGATTTTCCGATTACTACTCATGACAAGCTCTGAAAGCTTTCGAACTTCCACTTTGATGAGCTTTACACCAAACAAAATAGGAATTCATCCGCAGAAAAACTGTTCTACCACGACTAGTTGATCGATTTCGTCTGTTACCTGAAAATCAGGTTTTACTGATCCACCTTATCGAGATAAGACAAAATTGCTGGGGTTTCACGTCTCAGTCGCCTTCTCCCAAGCATGTACATCAAGCATGCATGTATGACAGTATCATAATAACTACAGTTGTTGTCACACATCCAATGAGGGCCAGTAGTTCACGCGGATCCTCGGGAAGCTACTAGGGCCGTTATCTTCAGATCCCAAAGCGTCCCGCCAATCCAAGCCCATGAATTCACATACTTACCCATCATGCATTGAATGAGCAATCGAATAAATAAACGACCACGACCCATTGAAGACCTCTTCACACCTCTTCCTAATTGGTTTCACTCTTCTTCGGGCTCTTCAGGCAGGTCTGTTCCCCGAATCTCCATCAACCTTTCTTTCTACCTGAACACCAGTTATTAGGTATGTTTAAGCAAACAATCAGTCGAAAACTGAAGCAGCAGCACAGCTGAAAGTCACCCAAGTATCTAGGAGAACAATACTATAGACGAGTGTGTCACGTGAAATTCAGCTGAATTTCCCCTCAGTTTTAAGTTGTCAACAATTTCTTATCACAACAAACGGACTTGACCGTGAACGCACTCCCACAATCTCACATTACAAGACACGTAGTTGGCACTATATTTCTAACGTGGTCTCCAGCCTGTATGGTTATCTATCGTTTCTGGCCAAACGGAGGAGTTTTCTCCCACATCTGTTTCGAATACCTGTAAAATTGACATGTGTACACTTAATTCCCAGTTATTGTCACTAAACTTTAGTCTAACCCAATGTGACAGACGTATCTGTTGTTCCTACCGCATGCTCTGTCTTTCTTGCGTGCTAGTTGCAACAACATTCTCCAGCCTAACCTAACCTCGAAACTCTGAGTTTTGGATCCAAAGCTTGAAGGATGAGTGATGCTATGCACTCTCTAAGTGCGATTTAATCCCACTGCTGATCAGCCAAACGATTGAGTATCTGCGGCGGTCACTCACTCGATCACGCGTCACAAACACTCAAATCACGTAACGATTCCCGTCCCACTTGCAACCTTAGCCGAAAACATGTACACCACAATTTATCATCCATTTTTGTTTACACGGCTACCACCTGCATCACGCGCCAGGCTTACGAACTTCAACCACATCGGGTCAAGTTGTATTCATATTCGTGCATTTAGCAAACACGAATGGACACCTCTCTCTTCACACTGCACACAATAAATAGGTATGCAACTCGGCCCAAATACACACTCGCGCGCACAGGAAAGGAAGTCAACCGAGCTCCACAAGTCTCCACGGACAACTTTGGAACACGTGTAGCAGCTACACTGCAGAGAAGATACGTCCCGCGTCTGGAACTTCACTCAGGAACTCTCAACAGCTGTTCTCAGATGATAAGTCACTTTTTGGCTTATTCCCTTCTTGCATTGTATTTATTTTTATCAAGTGCACATAACTTTTGTACTCATCATCATTCTGGTAAAACAGACATTTGTTAATGCTCGTCAACTTCTGATAATCAACCTAATCACGTTACAACCAGATCACTAACATATCCAAACTACTAGCCGAAATATTGAGAGTCCAGACATCCCTGGAGATTCTGATGACTCTCATAGATGGTAATAACAATAAGAATGAAAATAATCACAACGATGGTGATGACGATGACTGAACAGGATGAAACCTTGCCTGAAGTGTTCTCAGATCTCATGCTACTGACAAACCTAACTCCAGTTTAACTCCAAGTAAAACATAAGGTTGACGGAAACTCGGGAACTGTGCCCACCTGATGAGCCCCAAGAAGGGCGAAACCGGTCGTGGGCTGTCGAAGAGTTTTCAGCAACCTTGTGAGTAGTTTCCTTCATGAAAATATACTGTGATATCTCGAATGTCGTACCAACTGAAACATGAGGCGGCCTGTGTGCAGCACATTCAGTTGAAGAACATCATAAACGAGAGACTCACTTGAGTCTCCCGTGAAAACCTAATTGATTTGCAAATGAGTGTATTTGTCGAAATCAGTCCAATTTGGGTTCAAGTAGAACATAAGGTTGACGGAAACTCGGGGACTGCGCCTACCTGATGAGCCCCAAGAACAACGAAGCCGGTCGTGGGCAGTCGAAAAATTTTCAGCAACCTTATGAGTAGTGAATTACGAATTAACTTCAGCAGTTTGAAATATCTGCCGTATTCCTGCCACACACATTCATAAGATACCGAGGCAAGTCTTTCGTCTACTGCATCATCCAAATTGTCATCCACCATCAGGGGTCCTTGACCCAGATGTTTGCCGTTCCTTCACAAAAAGCATGCCTCCGTTTTTTTGTATTTTCCGGCAAAACTCCTATATATTGTGAAGCTTGTGGATTGTTAAGGGTTTATCGATGCAAATCTTGTAGTTTTGTTCTGCCGTGGATGTGAAGTTTGAAGGTATGATTAAACTTACCTGTTAATATCTTTGTTACTTGTCGCACCAAATGAAGAGAACTTTGCCACAACCATATTTCTGGCTTGTTTCCGTGGTCAGTCTAATCAGCTGGACCATGGAATCCCCGCCAGTTCAATGGATGCTTGAGAACTATAGAAAACTATCCAGAGGTGCAGAGTTTGAGAGGGACCACTCCTAGATATTCCTAAGCCCGAGTCTATGATGTCTGGTTTTTCATTAAGACCTGACTGTAGAACATAGCAAAGTGTTTGGGAATCATATTCGCTGACGTCGTAGAACCTTGGACTATAGGCTGCCTGCATGCTTTGCAGAAATGACCGTCGGCCAAAAAAACACATATGTATTCACAACAGAAGTGTTTCCTAAACATGATCAACGCGAATGTCCTTTAGAGACTGTATGCCAAAGGTTGCTGAGGGCCAAACTCTTTGAAGCAAAGTTTCATCCAAAAAGATGGCTTATTTAAAGGCGACCCCTGACCCATTGTTGCGTTTCACTCCGCTTCATAATGACGCACAGATGATGTCATCTTGATTGGTGAGAAAAGATTTGCGATCAAACTGCCCAACTCAGTAAACAAACCAACGAGCAGAAACAACACATTGTTTGCTTGTTTTTTGTTTTAACTGAATAGACTGATAACTTTTAAGATTTAAAGCTTTCGGTGAGAATACAGCTTTGCCCAATAAAAGCTTTAATGTCTGAGAAATTGCCCGTAGTGGCTCTGACGGTTGGTGATCCTAAACTGACGAACTAAGTAAGGTTCCGTCATTATGAAGTCATCCCATCTAAATCTGACGACGAAATATATGAATTCTTTCCACCTAAGTTAAGAAATTGAGTTAGAATTTTGCATGTATCCTGTGGGATCAGATAATGTACCTAAAGCCAGAAAACTAGCTATACATCTGTCTTTTGAAATCAAGACTCACCTTTTTCATTTCTTGATCTTAGTTTGTCACACGTCGAATTTAAATAGTGTCTACAAGTTTCATGACTAAACTTGTTTACCTGTGTACCTGTCGTATCATACTTTCATTCTTTTGGTAGGCCGATCGAGCTGCATTCACATGACAGTAATCAGCTGATGTTGTTCCTTCAGACACGGAAATTCCGCAACTTCATACTGAAGTTCAGTATGCTGTATCAGATTTCAGTACTTCTGTGACAATACTTGGGTCTAAATCGATATCTAGTCGTGCAAGTAAAGCCGCCCTATGCCAAAAAGCCGGGAAGAATTGCCCATTCCTGATGTGATTCGTCAGCAGTAAATTACTCGCTAACCCCTAGCGAGATTCGAACCCGCGAATTCTCGGTTGATGATTTAAGACCATATCATCCGGCTGCGAGCGGCTGATCCCACAGATAGGATATAGCGTCTTTCATCCTTTAGGGTACCTCAGCACAGGTTGACTTCACTTGGAAACTAACACGTCGATTGAGACTTCGGAATCTTCCCGTATTACCAGCAGAATATAAGTTATCTGCTGATATCTGAGAACAGCTCGGCAGCCATATTACCCTCAGTTGGTTCTGTAGACTGGAGTCAAAACATTGTCACAGCTGTTTTATCGAACCACAGATTTGCACGGTCAAGCAGTTCTGCTAGTGAAAATTTAGGTTCATATTGCTGACCGTGTTAAAAACTATTTGGCTGGCTATTTTCTTGCAACCTCATGAGTAGTATGTTACGTCTAGTTAATTTATTGCGATATATGGCGCACTGTACCATCTGAAGCATGAGATGAAACTGCAAACCAGATTCAGCCGAAGAAGACCATCATAACCGGAAGATTCAGCTGGATTCAGTTGTGTCCCGTGTCAAAACCAAATTGGTGCGCACGTGAGAACAATTGGCAAATCCTGAACACCCAATTATTGGTTCATATTCGACGAAGTTCATATCCATAATAAGACGACGCTGTTTTCATCTTCCCTTCATGTGAGCCAGAAAATTGTCTCAGGCGTAGTGAGCGAGAATTCAAGGTCAAGTCTGGCTGCCACATGTGGTCTGCGAGCTGAGGTCAGTTAGGGGTTATTTTTGCAGTTGAGGTTAACCTATGCTAGGGAGTCGACACTCAAGAAACTAGTGAGTTACGTGATATAAACTGCATGGTGTGGGATCGTGGCACCAGATCCCAAGTGTGAATCGGTTGCTCGTGACGGAATGGCATTGCTCCTCTAGAGATTCTCGAATTTCGAACCGTTGGTATTTCCCACCAAAGGATAAACAGCCAGCGCGGTGCTCGTCATCCTCTAGCTTCTTTGGCTTCCGGAACGGGGCGTTTTGAAGTCTTTTCTTTATAGGCTTCTAGCTACTCATTAAGTTTGACAGTAGGTAGAAAAATATCACAAGGTATGCAACAGTCAAGGTTCTATTCCAACCTGGTGACGTGCGCCGTGCAAGCAAATGTGTATCCAACACTTCCAGTCCGTTACTATAGCAAATTTAGAGTTTACTTCCGAAATATCCTGCTTTCCCGTCCAGAAAGTTCCCAGTCGACTGACTGGTTTAATTTGTAGCATCAGAAGCACCTGAACTTCAATTTGCGGTGTAGTAGCTTATAATTCTATTTTCACTAGTTGTGCAACTGACGCATCTTTGGAAGACTCATTGCGTCGTTATTTGGAAATGTATGGCACATTTCCGTCCATTTGCTTTATCTTCACCAAAGGTAATGTTCTGGTTTTCTACAACTGATTTGTTCTACGGTGCTCCTCGGCCATCCAGCGTAGATTTGCTTCACGTACAGGAGTAAATCTTCATTAATAATTCCAAAACCCCTCAACGGTTACTTTGACAATCAGTCTGACTGCTTATCAGGCGGTCCGGCATATTTTGGTCAATTTTTTATTTTTCTCATGTTGATTTTGGGGTTCTTTTGCAATTTTCCATCAATAGTGTCCATAAAATTGGGTCCTGGTAACAGGAGAGCTGGAAACTTTCCTTCGAACTTAAATGGCTCCAAAATCAAACAGAATTTATCCTGTGAGATCTGCCTGGTTCGACAGATGGAACAATGTTCCCCAGAAACAGCACACCAGGTCTATTAAATTCTTATTACCAAAATAGTCAAAAACACTCATGAGATATCCAATCTCATTAGAAAATCTCTCGTTTTCTAACATGTGGACAATAGAACAAGTTCCGCGTGATATTCACTCTGACGAAGTCAAAGGGGTTTGTGTCCATTTGGTGTGTTCCTGGACACCAGTAAATGTAACGATGGTTTTCAGTTTTGAACCTCCTTGGTGATTCGTGAATTAACTCGCCACTGATACTTTTCACCAACAAGGAAGTAAGGTCTATATGGAAGACTGCTTTTGCGGCCTAGATTTATACCACTTTCAAGACGAAATCCCGGCTAAAACTTCGAAATAATCTCATTAGCTACAGACTCTTTATTGTGTTATCCGTTTTCTCTGGGGCTTGAATTCGGTGCTCTACAGATAGGTGAATCAGCAGAGCAGACGAATAACTTAACTGGACGGCAAATTCAAACAATTCTAATGTTCGGATACATAAAAATAATGAGGATGTAGTTTGTTCCTGAAAGTACAGTTACAGAAGCACCTTTAAAGCTCATCAGGTTGGGAAAGATCACGGACTGGTTCATTAGTAGGTAGTTACAAGTCGGTAACCACACGCTGGCGCAGTAGTTATCCGCCCGGTAAATTTCATTTAAAAGCGACCAAATATCCCAAGTCTTCGTGCCGCTGAGAATTTTTAGAAAGCAGTCAGTGTTTTAGTAACAACGTCTAAGTGAATTTCAACCTCACTGCTGGGAAATTATCAGGACCTTGGTTACAGTCGATCGATTGCAAGGCTAAACATTTAGACTGTTCACATGTAATCGCATCGCCTGATGGTGTCAACAGCTGGTTAAAGCAAATCACCCTCCATAGTCACAAACGGGTTAATTGTCTCTTTTTTAGCACGAATTGGTTCACTGGTGAACCCGATGTTACCTCAGGAACAAGTCTCGTTCTATGTACATCTTGCGCTGGCTTGCTCATCGATCGGTCAGCGTCGATCGAACATCCATTTGTGATAGAACAACCTCGCCGCTGTGAATGACCTTGTCCGCTCATTGTCATTTGTCACTTGTCCTATCGATTTTTACCTAGCTTAACCAAGCGCTTTGGGCTTCAGACTTACGATGCAGTCCGCCCTGTGTTCGGTATTTCTGATATTATGTTGCGAACCTTCCACAAAGTGGTTAGTAAACGATGTTATAATAGAAACTGCGAAAGAAGTCTTAAAGAGAGATTCCCCCCTCCATCGGTTTTAGTTTTTACTGGAACTATATTTCTTTAAGAGTTTAAAAACTGTCTACACAATCAGGCCATCAAAGCATGCTTTTAAATATGACATATTTGACTGGATGGTAGGACACTGTAGGACACTTCACATGCGGTTACTTGAATGGATCACATGAATTCGGTGTGCGTTTGTTAGTCGAAGAGATACCGACAGTATGCATGTGAGAGCAGGCACAATAAAGACCGCTTACCCGCTAGTTTCAGAGTATAACAGAAAAACCACACAGAGAAACAATGGAAGCTAAGTTTGTGATGATTAATGATATAGTTTTTATGTTAATCCACATGTTTCTCTCACGCCTGTTTGAAATTTTGAAGGTTCAGCTGTCTTTGGAATATATTCGGTTAAATTCGAACACATATTGTTGCCCAACAGATGCGTTCAGATTGCATTCGCACAAGAGACATTTGTACTAGGATGGGTAAGCTTTAACGAGGCTGTTGCATTTACTTTATTGGAAGTGTAGAGGCTCCGAGATAGGTACATAATTTTGCTTTAGTTATGGGTACAAATTCGTTAATGTAGAACGCTTTTGAATTGCATAAATATATTTGCAGAGGGTAATTTAGCGAGCCATCAAAATGTTTGAAGAGGTGCTCGCTAAGCGTGGCCTGGTTTGGACACTGATAGAAAACCATTCAACACTCGTGGCGCCGCAATGTATGTGAAAACAAACACTGTGTCATTCCATGTTTCATGATTACTTAGTAATACCAGATTTCGTATTCATAAGAAGGGATTTCTACTGTCGCTGGAACGATCCTGCACTAAATGGGTATTGTGGGCATAAGGACCCTTCCAGCAAACGACGCCATTTAATTTTGGTGCTAATGGGTAGTAGTGAAACCAGCAGCCAAGATGAAGAGACAGATGGTGGGAGAAAGTACGCACTCAACCACGCATTAAAGACGTCTCCTCTTTTGATAACCAAACGCTTGCAAGTTGATCGCCAAACTCGGCGAACAGATCGACTAGACATGGTCAACAAACGCCCCTGCTCTACCAATATGTCGATACATGATTGGGTGCGTCTTTTGTATGTCTCCCATCCTCTACTGCGTACAACGTGAACGGAATGCTCCCCACCTTACCCTCGAATATACGCACACAAAAGTATTTTCGAATACAAATATCATGACTTACTTACCAACTTACTGGATAATGATTATTGCCCACTTGTAATCAATGCTTGGCGACTTATTAGCTGTTGTCTGCAGAGACCAGGTTGGATGGAGGAATGTCCTAATTAACCCAACCGACCGCCTGTATTAGGTCGGATGAGATTCACTTTTACGATAATCCGAACACAACCCTAAAATATCTAAAACAAAGCACACCAGGAAGACCACTTATATTCTTAACTCACGGACTATTTGAATATACCCACAGCTTCTGGCAGGGAGGAAGGGAGGCCCACCCACCCATGCTCCTCTGTGCCCCCCAATCTCCCCTTTGCCGAACTCTGACTACAGGTCATCCATTACCCTGGAAACGACTTTTGTGAATAACACAAAAATAATGTGATATGATCAATGTTAACCACTGAAGCTCATAGACATTTTATTGATTACTTGCTGTAGATCATCAGCGTGCCACCAAGAGTGCCCCGGATTCACGTAATACCCACCCTGCCACTGACACATTTATGTGCAATGTCTTGCCTCCATACGACTAAAATGAACCTAGTGATTTAAATCTCAAGGATGCTAGACCGTCACATGACTGTTGTTGCTCCGCCAAAATAGCCTGAATGATAGATAGCTGAAGAACAGGTAGAAGGATGTCACACAAAGTCAATAAACACTTTAGGTGTGCTGTGGCCAAGTTTGAAAACGCTGCGAACAACAACTCAGACTAAATGGGCGTGAATGGATCTCAGTTCAAAAGCTACCCAGTCACTTAGGAAAGCGATGAATTAGTCGGCCTGCGATACTGCCATAAAAAGACTAAATTAATCTGGCAAACAGTAGTAGTTGCACTCTGATGAATCGCTTGTACAAAGTTGCACAGTTGTTCGAATTTCATGCAGTTGCAAACTCATTCGTTCCATAAGCATGACCACTTTACTCCAGTCCAGTTGTCATTCCCTCTCAATGAGTCAGTAATGGTCACGTGACTGTCTTCCAGACGACCTTACCTACTGGTCCCTTTTTTGGGTGATTTCTCACAAGCAGAGTATTGTACGTTAGCAAACATGAGGGAATCCAAGCACCAGGTCATTGATAGTTGGTTTATTATCCGAACTTGGCAGTTGGATTGCAAAAGTTTCACCATCAATCGACGCTACTTCGTCAATTCGAAGTTCCTTGGGTCAGTCCCCCCCTCTTCTGACTGTGCTTATATGGCTTCTAAAGTGTACCTAATAACTTCCAAGGGATTGGTTGGTCCCGAGTTGGCATTCGTGTAATTTGGTTGGTCAGCCTGGAATCTGTGTTGCGTTGTGTTGTGGTCCCATTTTTCGATATCTCGTTGGGTCGCTGTTTGTCTTCAATTAGATGGATTACTATTCTGTACGTCTAAAACATCACAAACACTGCAAAACATTTATAGCAACAAGGAATAACGGTCGCCTTCAAGCCTGCATACACTTTGAGAAGAGTCCTCTCAAAATCAAAGGGAAGACTGGATGCAATGTAGAAGGCGAACCGGATCTAAAATATTCAATTTAACGACTGTAATAAACACTGTGTTGATCAGACTGGAAGAACACCTGCCACCAGAATGCACTAACACAGGCTTACCAGCAGAAGAAATGACCCAGTCTCATTTATTTTAATTTGCAAAGATAGAGAAGGACATCAATTCAATTGGGATAATGTTGCAAAACTTGTCCATGCAAAAGCAAAACGGGAACTTGAGTCTATTGAGGCGTGGTACTCCACACAAAAATCGATCAACATACACACCGATATCCACCAAGTCTATCAGCCACTACTAACACCGTCATCGGAATCTGAACCACATGGAAAATCAAACGGCCTAACAACAACCAACAAACCAATAGAATCAAACAAGAGAGCTACTAGTAATAGCGAGCTGTCCTGTTATCCATTTAAATGGAACAAAACCAGACCACGGATCAAGTAGGAAACGGCCCAATCACATCAGGAAAACAGAACTGTCGAATTGAACGCACCCAACGATCCAACGAGGTTCAAGGATAAGTGACCAAAACGCAACTCAGATTCCAAGCTGCTGACTAACCAATTTGCACGAATGTCAACTGGGGACCAACCGGTCACCTGAGAGTTATTAGATAATCTTTAGAAACCATATAAGCAGAGGCAGAAGAGGAGGAATTTGTCCATTCAAACCCGCACTGATGATCTCATCTCGATTGGTGATGAAAGGTTTGCAATCCAACTGCCACGTTCGGCGAACAGACCGACTACCAGGTAAATCACCTAAATATATTCCACATTATCACCAGGCCTTCTCCCTTGATCCTAGCCTGTCAGGAGTGTGCAAGTTCAACTGAAACAAATCATTCTGCCACCAGCATTGTCATTCTAGTTCAGCAGAAGGACAAATATGGAGGACAATAGCATTACAACAGTTCTTCTAGATGGAAATCAGTGTAGTTCATTATATTCTGTGTAGAAGCGTTTTCCAGATCAGCTTCCACTACCTGCGTAGGAATTGGTTATCCGGCGCACAATAGTCTCTTCTGTTTGAAAGATCCTGACCTGATTTGTCCTATCTGATCTGGGATGAAGAGGCTCTCTCCAAAGGGTTTTCTTGGGGAAGACTATGGTTTATTTGGCTGTTAGTGTTTAACTCTTCACAAGGTTCCAAAGCACCCGTCAGCTGACAAAAATCTCATCCGGTACATGCAATTTTCCAGTGACCTGTCCGCCTTCGGAAAAATTCTGGTTCAGGAATTCGACACATTGGACAAAAAACGCGATCGAAAACTGTGCGTGGACGAGCTGAAATCGTTTCTGAAAACATTTGGGTTCAAAGAATCTCAAGCCATTGTAAGTGCTCAGATGAGATATTTTCTTTCCCGTGTCACGTCCCATATTGACTTTTGAAGCACAAGGCATTAGTTATTAGCGAACTAAACTCATTTGCAAACAAATTTGGTTTTGCGAGAGACTCACTAGAGAGACTCATTAGTTATTGTTCAGTTTGTTGTACAACATCTGAACTTTAGTGAATAAATTTTGTTGCTTTCAGTTTAAAGTACAATTAGTTAAATGGCTAGATATCGAACGAACAGCTCCCATTTCTCCTTTTATTGCTAGCCCCCTTCAACAGAAAAAAGGCTTTTTGCACTAAATCGTGAGTGACAAGAAGGTCTGGGTAATTTGTCCCCAACATTATTAGTGGTCCTTTTGACGCATTGATGAATACCTAGGACCCTTACTTGCCGTCCCGAGGGGCGAAATCATGAATTCAGACAACGGTTGTGCATAATACTTAGGTATGAGGATACATCACTGCAAGCAAAGCTGTCAGTAATGTGAAGCTGTTATCCTCCTCATGGTGTTGCCTCAACCAAGAATAACTGGAAAACGCAAATCTCAGGATTCCGTAATGCTCTGCTTCCAACATAATGAAATCGTTAAAATTGTGCAATTGAAACTCCACACCAATTTCGATGGGGTATTCTCTGGATGATTTTGAGATGGATCACTGGTTAAGGTGCGAAGCTGTTCCCTTCCAGAGTGGGACAACCTGACGGTATCTCATCCTTTGTGTTTCTTTCGGATGGGTGCCACAGATAAACGAACGGGGACATTTTGATATCAGTCATCTGAAAAATTCACACCCACTGTGTTTGACGTACCAGTGATGTGCAAAACGTTATCACCATCAGAACTGTTCTCTCCATGGTACTGCCTTGAATGAGACATGCAGGAAGACGCTGATTTCACGTACCTCAGGGTATGTGAGAATGCACAGTGACTTCTCTGGAATCCACTTTCCCCGTTTTTTCTTCAAACCCGTCACTGGTGAAATAATCAGGAGAACGTTCTAAGTTCTAAATCCCTGGTGTTCAAATTGTTGATGGTGAGAACCATGTCGATGTAGAGTACGCAGACGATATCCTCCTCATCTTTGAAGATTTAGACCAAGCCACCGGCGTGCGTCTTGCACTTTTAAAATGTTTCAGAACGTGTGGTCTGTGAACATACCTCTTACAATACAAGGAGAAGTACAGGGGTTTTGAAGAATTTTACAAATGTCGGCAGTTGGTTTAGCTCTGACAGAAATGTGTCCGATGCATTCTGGGCACGAATCTTCAAGGCCCGAATCATGTTTGCTAATTCGCTTCACTTGTAGCTTCAAAAAGGCATATCACTGAGTCTCAAGTGTCACACGTACCACGCTACAGTAACGGCTGAATTGTTGTATGGTTGCGACACGGCTTCTGTGGACAAACGTGAGGCGTCTTCAGGTTTTTGACTAACAACGCCTCAAGAGGGCTGCTAGTGCCGGAAGGTTTCATCGTATTTGTAGCGAGGCATTCAGAAAACAAGTATTTGGTTGTTCAGCATTTAGCTCAGTCGCGAAAACATCCAGCGTCGTCAACTGCGTTGGCTCATCCATGCGCTATGCATGCCAAAATGTCGTCCTCCGAGACGAGTGCTTTTCTCCGTGTTCCCTTCAGAATGGCACGAACTGAAAGGTGTACAACTTGCGACCTGATAGAAGGGTGTGAAAGAGTTTAAAAAGAGCGTACCTGTTGCTGTTGCAGTCCAGCAACAGTTCAGGATGAGTACCTTGTGACCTCCCTGCGCTTTACTAGAGACATTCCAAGAAGTGGCGGCTGGTCGATGTCAGAGGAGTTCGTGCAGTCAGTTTCTCTCCAGATTGTCTGATTCAGCTGTCGTAGGCGTAGGCACCTCAGAATGCTTGCAATCGGTCAGAACCAGGCCTCTACCTGACTCACTCTTTTCCCTTTTTTGCACTTTAAGGTTTTAAGTATAATCAAATAAACTTTGCGGTTGTACAGCAGTAAAGCGTCAGTGTCAACACCGATTCTGCCGCCGCCGCCTCTGAAGATGATGATTATAATGATGATGATGAATGAATGGATGAATGAATGGATGAATTAATTAATTAATTAATGAAATCCAGAACCCCGTAGTTCTGTTTCCAATAGAATGGGGAAACCTTGAGAACTGTACTACTGAAAATCGAGGCCCTGTTCGGTGGTGAAACCATCTTGAGAAAGCTCAGTAGGCAAGTGGTTTGAGCCTAATTCTGGGTCCTCTCTAGACTTGAGCGACCTGGCAGTATCTGATCTACTATGCTTTCCTCTAGTTGGTTGCTGCGGCTCAACAATTGCCGTACTCATCTATGATGTTTTGAGTCGGCTTACATGAATTCAGGGACAACACCTACCTGCAATACCATTCACCAATTCCATCTCTGATCATTTGAGTTGTTCAATTGGATAAAGGGGACATACTGTATTACACTTCCCAACGGGTTCGTTCGTGATGCGCACCGGAATGGAATGGGAACAAAATTTGTTCCACGTAGGAAACTACAGCCCAACCTGAATTTTGGGGTTAATCGTCAGTTCTGAGTTCACCATTGTCAGCTGTTCTCTACCTGACCTATCCAGTTTGATATTTGATGTCCACATCGGTATTTTTCGAACTGCAGTCCTCTTTTCAGTGCATGCTGGCTCTGTTTGCCAGTTGTTGCAGGGAAGGCACCTTGGACACTACAGACGCCGTGCAAGTTACACTGACATAAAACCGTGCTTCTACCCTTGTAACTAAGGTTAGCAGTTTGCAATTTCTTCTATCGAAACTAGTTGATATGCTTTGTCAGTTGAATTTGAGTCTTAAAGCGTTCCTACTGCCTCGGTTACATTTCCGCAGTAGATTGCTCGTCTCTTCTTCGTCGCCACTGTTGTATATACTGCAGTGATGCTGACCTGCTTGCCTGAACAATGTGCTGCTGACTACTCAACGTGCCAACTAACGGAGAAATAACCAAGATCGAACCGGAAAAGAACTGTGTGTGTGAACAGGTGTGAAAGCTCGACACGGCACGCATCAAGTTGGCAAAACAGTATGGCGATCAATTTTTCACTTTGACTAATGTCATCATCTGCTGATTGTTACTGTGGCACAGATGACAAACGTCAACCAGGGAGCAGTGGACTTAGCCAACTGTTGCACGAGTATTTTGCGCGATAAAGACGAAACTTACTAGGAACGCTGACAGGTCAGCGAAGAGAGCCTAGTTGCCCAGAATCTGGTTATTCCTTATAGTAAGAATGCATAAAGTCGATGTCACGCGTGGTTTTTTCCCCCGTCAGTTGCCATCCTCACCAGAGGCCTGAGAACGGCAAGTATGATTCAAAATGACTTGCTGTATGACGAAATCCCTCAGAAAATACACAGGACATTCAAAAAGTACCATTTTCGTGCTTGAACAATAAGGTTCTCAAACAATCTTCATTCTGGCTGACTGAGAGGATCTATGCTCAATGACCTGCCACCATCGGGTACAATTTGTGTGTATCCCGAATCCGTTGGGAGACCAATATAGATGATCGTGTTGAGCAGAGACGTGATCACGGAGTGCTTAGATTATTGAACGGCCGATTTGTGTGTGGGCGCCTTCAAACAGCCACGAGCTACTGACAATGGCAGCTGCTGGGTCTGAATCTTGCACACCCGAGCTTAGCACTGGTAGGGAGAGTTGTATGAATGCCCTACAGCGAAGTGATATCCTCCCATAACCACTGGATTGAGCGCCCTAGACAAACGAGGAATTTGAAAACAGCACTGACACCTTGAAAATGGATGCACTCCCTTCAATCATACTCACTTAAGCCTTGGTTTCAATGCATCAATGGTTGGTCAGAGTTTCTTCGGTATATTGGTAGAGGTGGTTTTGTAAGTCATTCCGAAATTCGCACCTGACAAGTAGCTGGTCGGGTTACCAAACAGCACCTGAGCACCTGTCCTACATGAATGAAGAATAGTGGTTCTATACACTGCTTAGGTGGATAATCAGTTTGCAGTGATCGGCTGCTGGCCGACTGGTTACGGATTCAAACCTCCCAAGGTACTCGTACTCATTATGTCAACAAGAATGGAGAAGTGTACAGTGATTCCAGCCTTTTAAATGTAGAAAGACTTCACTTTCCGGGTGAACTCCAGATCACCTCATCACTCATAAACTACAAACATTCTGCTTAGGAAGGAAAAATCTCACGGGAGCCTTCGGTCGAAGATGTTATCACTCTAGAAGCAAACCAGTAAGGATCAGGTCACGTGAACTAAGCGACTGAAGGAAATCGCTTCTACCCTCTGCTCGCAATGTCATCAGACTGTTAATGTGTTGCTCGCAGTGTAGTAGTGTGGTGTTCAACCACTAACTAGTGTACAGTGCTTCTCGGTTGCTCAACATAAATCGACTTCCGTTGTAGATGAAATCTTGACCAGAGTATTGCACTTATGAATTAAGTAGTCTTTTCATTGGCCTTCGCAATAATTTCGGCTCATGTTTGTAATTGGTTTCAAACCCAATGGAACTGTTCAGTTTCGTATTCACACGTGGAATGCTGATGGTAGCAACTGCTTTAATCACTACAT
Organism: Opisthorchis felineus; assembly: GCA_004794785.1. Taxonomy (NCBI): domain Eukaryota; kingdom Metazoa; phylum Platyhelminthes; class Trematoda; order Opisthorchiida; family Opisthorchiidae; genus Opisthorchis; species Opisthorchis felineus. Next base: position 851,348 of record SJOL01009700.1, on the reverse strand, counting down.
GCTAACAGGACTGCAGATACGATAATCTGAAAGCTTGGCGCAGTACTCCGTGGGGTTTCTAACTCTTGCAGGCGTTTTTCTCTGTCATACATCTGGGAAGCAATAGGACTTAATTTATCGATCCATACGCGTGCGCTGGCAACTCCTAGTCACGTGATCGTTTTATTGATCCTAATGAATTAACAAGGTGCTGTCAACATGTTTTGTCACGTAGCCCCTACTTGTCGTGTCGTACGTCTTAGTAAATCGATGGATACTCTCTGAACCTATCTTCGAAACTGACACACCAGAATGTCACAATTCACGGACAAACGGTTATCGATCTAAGGTGGACCTGGTTGTATTCAGGTCAAGTTAGACAGCTCGTGCTCGAAAACTGGCGGACCTAAAGACTCACTAGGTTGAGCTCGAAATCTTGTTTCAGCTGAGAAATTCTAAGCAAATGGGATGGCTGCTGCATAAATTTATACCCTAAAACACACCGGATGTAGACCCATTAAACTAGAAGAATCGCCGTACAGAAACGTCTCGATGGCTTCGAGAGTTAAGACCCTGTATACTGAAAAGAACGTATGTTGATGAACAACTAGGACAGTTCTTCCGTGATTTTGATAGACAAGCAGCTGCCTACTTTTACCATCATTATCATCATCATCATTATCATCGACAGCATAAAATAAGTGTTCAAATCTGCCGCTTCGCTATCGAACAGACATCTGGCGGTGAAGCAGTTGAAAGAGAGTTCAGAAGACGATTCCGAGAAATTCTTCTAACTCTGGAATCTGCTAGCCCCTCAGTTGCCAAGCGAATTGTCCGCCCCTAACACCGCCCTGAATAGCAGAGAAAGGCGACCGCATGGTCAGAATCCATGCGAACGTTTAAAAAATGAACGGCAGTCAATTATTGATCGACACCATCGGTAAATGATACCGGTGTGATCAGTTCGGGTCAGTGGCCAGCAAGATGCTGGAGGATACCATGTGGCCAGACGACTTTGGTTATTTCGAAAGTTAGTACCACATGAAAACACTCTGCGGTCAGCACATAGCAATCGTTCACCACTGTCCGTACGTACCGAGTCCAATCCGTGTCGACCAACCAATCGAGTTTCAGATGCGCTAAGCTTGCCCACTTGTGCATTCAGAGCCCCGGCAACCACAACGATATCTTTAAGTCCACCGTAACGGGTCGTTCAAAGTGTCATAAAACTTGTATTTTATGGTATCAGAGTTACAGCTTGTTGGGGTCTGAGCAGACACGACAAACAGACATCCATCAACTTCCCCCTTGTGAAACTCCTTCACAGACGTCGTCAGAGGAACCGCAGAGAGGCCACTATCATTTTGCTGCAGCTTTTTTTTGATCACCAAAAGTGGGCAGCCGGAAGCGAGTGAAGAGTGACAAGATGGTTAGTTCAACTATCGTGCTTGCATTTTGAATTCTTGTTTCTGACACACAGCACACACCATTGTCAAGCAAGCCCAGTGTGACAGCAAGAGTGGCATCTTGTCCTGCTTGCTTCAGAGTGCGAACATTGAAAGCAGTCAGATGGACCGTACATCAAGGCTTTCAGACTGGTTTTGAGATGCATGAGGCACTCAGTGCTGGCTGACGCGCAAATGTTGCGACCAAGGCCAGTGCAATACCGAGGATTTCTTCCGTCCTAGCGGATGGGCCCACAAGAAGGGGGATATGAATGGGGTGGGGAAAGAGGAAATAAAAAATATGTGGAAGAGAAAGAAGTCGTCAGCAGTAGCCTATTTTCGCCTACCCGCCCTGCTGTATGCAGCAAGTAAAGCACCCCGGATGATGTCGCCATGCGACAGCCAATGGGGCGTGACAGTAGTGTTAGTTGTAAGAATCATGGTTGTACGTGAGTTGGGATATTTCCAGGACGCCCAGACCTAGACAAGGAGACGATTAGGCTCCTCAGCCAAAGTCTTTGGCTCAAAAGCCTGACCACAAGCCTACGGTATTTGGCGAAAAACACCAGTGCATTGCCATTTTCAACCTGGAGGGCCAGGACACCCCCCAGTATAGCTCAAGGAATCATGGACGCACACACCACCGTAAGGTCCCATCTCTTCGCAAAGGACCCTTTTTGCCAGTTAGCCTTCCTTTTTGGGAATAAACAGATAGCCCTCTTTCTAATTCTTACCTATCGTCACACGTCACACAGATCTATCTTTGAAGTAACTCCATTGTGGGACCGTTTGCACATTGATTTTTTCACTTTGTAAGCCGTAGAGCTAACCGGCTTGAATTCAGGCGATAATTCAAGCTAAATAAGCTTTGCCACGTTCTGTCTTTCAGTTGTTTATGAAACTTTTCGACAAAGATAAGGATGGTTTCATTTCCAAGGAAGAGTTTTCAGCGGCGGTGAAAAAAATCAAGCCGAACCGAATATCGTAAGTTCACCTTTCGCAATGGATATCGGTTATATGATTTGAGTGTATAAGTTCGTTCGGAACCACCTAAGGGTTCGGATCAATCAACTTCGGAAGAATGCAGCTGGTGCTTAAGCCGGTCCCTTAGAGTGTGTTTCCATGGTGAAGTCCCATCAAAAAAACACCCTAGCGTATTGAAACCGTCAATTCTGGTCACTCCCTTGAGACTTTCGCTGTGCGAAGTGACCCGGTCTTAACAGTTTGCTCATAGGATACTCCACCGTGCACAATCAAACCGAGTAACAAGTATATTGGGGATCATAAAATTTTGAGCAACAGCACTCATCGCTTATCAGAAATCCACATTCTTATAAAGTGTTGCCACTTTTCAAGTGGCTCTCGGTGGAGCAGGTGATCTCCCTCACATCTGTTATTGACATTGTGAGCTTGTAAATTAAAATTCTCTAATAACCACGGTTGTTTCTCAAAGGAAACTCAGACTTAATAGATAGTGCGTCATTGTTAAGCGCCGACTCCGTTAGTCTGCCATTAGACCGCCATGTGACACGGAGGCGGAGAAATTGTCGAACAACGAGGGAGCAAACAGGACGAATGTTTGAACCATATCGAACGGTTTTCTCGAAAGAAAACGAAGTTCGTCTGTTCGCACACGCTTTGTTGTTCTCAGTGCAACAAACACATGGCTTGCTTGTTTCCTAGCGAACAGATGGAGGGATATCCACGAAACCACATAGAATTGTCTTTGTATAGGCTATGACATTCACTCCCATGATGTTGTAATCCCCAGTGTTCCGGTTTGTTATTGACAAATTTTCCGACGTTTTCTTCATCCTGTAAGTAAAGGACATACTCAGTCCTAATTTTCACATGTTATACAAATGCGCTGGTGACAATGTTATCGGTTGAAGCTTTTAGGTGCCTGGAGCAAGCTTACAGCTACAAAACATACTGAATATAGTAGGCAGGTGGTTTGACGAGCTCTCCTTTTACACTTAGTGCCCCTCTAATCCGGCCAATGACCTACACATTAGCTACCAGTCCCTCATTATCTTGGTGACCCTCATGCCAGGAATTCTATTGTGGAATACTTTGGTGTTGCCCTACCAAATAACCCTATCTGGTCCCTTCATATCCAACAAGTCTTCGGTACAGTTTGATGTCTAGCTTTTTATGCAGTCAGACTGAGGACGCTTTCTGTTCTCTTCAGTCCTCTCCATAGGATCTTCAGTGCTCATCTTCTTCCTCAGTGGATTTTGTGTTCCTCTGTCATCTTCCTGAGACTCCTTGAGGAAGGCTACTACCTAACTATTGTCAGGTCACTAGAACACCTTCCCGGATGAAGTGGAATCCTAGGAAATATCTAGGTTGATATCATAACAAGCAACAATTCCGGTTCATGTTTCAGCTCCATTCGAAGAATTATTCCGTGTTTTATTTCACCGTCTACAAAAAACCGGCAATAAAACCACGTCTAGTTGGCAACCTGTCAAAATACTGGTAACCCAGATGAGTTTATTCGTTGTTGATTAGTTGGTTGTTAATATGTTCCCCTTGCCCGGCACCAAGTTGCAAAATGATGGGACACCATAGGTATGCGGCTGGGTGCGTTTGTACGGTCATCTCTTGACGTGATTGGCCGACACAGGGACGGCTTCCTAGTAGGTTCATTGGTCTGTCACAAACGAACCAATTCTGAACTGTTCAATCACGTCAAGAGCTAATAGTTACTCTTTAAAAACGTAGGTAAGGAGGAAGTACCCACAGAGCCCCAAAATGATGATATTCCCTGGTTTGGTGACAAAACTTTTATGAGCTAATTGCGAAGCTTGGCGAGCCGATCAACATCCACGTCTGCTTCATGTACTCATCCCAAGTAAAAACTCTTATCCACCATAAATTCCACTTTCTGTAATTCCCTGATCCCTTAGTTGACTCGTTTTCCAGTTACTCACACTGAGCTACATCTTGGCTACCTGTGTATACCACTCATTGATGCTTATTTCAAGAGAATTTGGCAACGTATCCCAAGCTATATACCGACCAAATAGCAACCATCTAACGTCAGAACTTCACTGTGCCTCATCCAAAGGGGATCAGAAAACTCATAGATCAACCATTATCTCCAGGAATGCTGACCGTTTTTTAAACATCACATTGTGAAGAATTAAAACAGTAGTCCCACCCCTCATAGGATCACTAAATGATTATTTTGGACACTTCCGAGGAGACTCTCCCAATTCCAGGGTTTTCTCCAGATGAAAAAATATTATAGGACCTCATGGTGTTGTTTATTCTACAATCGTTGCACTGGAGAGGCTAACCTTCATTTCAAACCGTTTGAGTAGACCGGCATCCTAACTGTTGATTCCTGGACAGGTTGTAAGACGTCTGTTGTACGGATGCTATCAGCTCAAGCTGAGTTTTGAAGACCTTCCACAGTAACTCACACACTTGTATATTGATTGAACTTAACCCCTTGTTTCCTTTTCCTTTATGGCAGTGTGCGCATAGCAACAAGTCTGAGACATGGTCGGCTTTCCCTTTTTTTCGTGTGCACAGTCTCAGCCTTCTCGAGGTGTGTGCTCCTACTGGTTTGGCCTGATATCATGAGATGATAGAAAAAACGGTCCAACCATAGGGTTTGCTTAAAATTTATCGTCCGTACTCCTGTCTTTTGTGAGAGCCTGGCAGAATACAAGTTACTGAAGACTTGGGCAGTCACCTGTTCATTTAGTCTGGGGCGAGAATAAGTGGAAGTTCAAACCTGGAAACTCCGGCTGTTTTATGGAGCCAAGTAGGCCTTATGTTAATTCCCACAAAATCACCATTGATCATTCTATGAGAGCCCAGTTTAAAGCAAGCATAACCACATCTCAACTATCTATAATAATCAATCTATCCATTGTATTACTTAGGTTATCTGCGACTTTGATTTAAACACTTACGCTCACCTTTTTGCTGAGCTAGGAATGCAGCACCTTCCGAAGGATGTTTCAGGGTTGTTTGTTTGCTGGTCCGCATAAGTTGCCCTTCTACATATTTACTACGGATGTGTCTGCTAGATGTAACATGATTTTCGTGTTCACATCATGCTTGTTTTAACAGTCCTCGTTATGTCCCTCGGCACGATGATTCCAGTTAGTTTACAGCATGGCAGTGGCGGGGCAGAATGAGGACTGTTCATATGAGAATGATGTGGATAGCAGCTCTACAAAACTCCGCAATAGCTCACAACCAGATGTAGCGAACGTAAAACAAACTAGGGATGTTACAGTATTCCTGGTTTTTGTGCAGATGGAATACTGTCAAAAATACATGAAAACGTCATTGTATTGCTTATGGGAGAGGTCTTTCCACACTATACACGAATTCTTAAATCTCAACTAAAAATGCAACCAGTAGAGAGGCATTCGGCAAAACGGCAGGTAGTTCCATGGAGGATGCCTACTTCACCGTTACCCTTACTGGCAGGGTAGTTCTTCTATCACTCCTCACTTCACGTCTAAACAGTTATGGGAAGAGGTAATTGATTGTCATTCCGTTCGTCGAACTTGGCAGTTGGATTGCAAACCTTTCATCACCAATCGAGATGAGATCATCAGTGCGGGTTTGAATGGGCAAATTCCTTCTCTGCTGTCTCTGCTTATTTGGTTTCTAAAGAGTATCTAATAACTCTCAGGTGACTGGTTGGTCCCCAGTTGACATTCGTGCAAATTGGTTAGTCAGCAGCTTGGAATCTGAGTTGCGTTGTGGTCACTTATCCTTGAACCTCGTTGGTTCGTTGGGTGCGTTCAATTCGACAGTTCTGTTTTCCTGTTGTGATTGGGCCGTTTCCTCCTTGATCCGTGGTCTGGTTTTGTTCCATTTAAATGGTTAATAGGACAGCTCGCTATTATTAGTAGCTCTCTTGTTTGATTCTATTGGTTTGTTGGTTGTTGCCAGGCCGTTTGATTTTCCATGTGTTTCAGATTCCGACGACTGTGTAATTCTTTTGTTAGTAGTGGCTGATAGACTTGGTGGATATCGGTGTGTATATTGATCGATTATTATTTGTGGAGTACCAGGCCTCAATAGACTCAAGTTCCCGTTTTACTTTTGCGTGAGCAACTGATTGGACATTATCCCAAGTGAACTTAGGTCCTGCTCTATCTTTGTGAATTGAAGAGAGTGATGCTGTGTCATATCCTCCGCGGACAGGCTTGTGTTCGTTTATTATGTTGGCAAGAAGAGGTGTTTATTCAGTTAGTTAATTAGGTGTAATATAGTTATAGTTAGTAGCATCATTAATTGTAGTTATAGTTAATAGTGACAAGTAGGATAGGCTGTCACTTTGATTCTGATGCGCACAAATTCATGGCACCAACTTTTGAGTCTTCTAATTAATTAGTGACATTTTAATCGGGAGACCCTGTTCACTCTCCAACGCCCGTTAATTCATCCACCCTTATGTGTCAGAGAACATGAAAATTTGCACTCATGTTGAAACACACCTGGCACCTCTCGTAATAGCCGCGTTCTTGCCAACAGAATGTTTGATTAACTCCGGCCAAACTAGGAATGCTAATATACCTAAATCATCTGCCGAAGCGCTTGATGAAAACTCGAAAGCTGCTACTCATGACGGTATTTTGTTGCTAACATGCCTACGGCTTATCCACAAGCATAATCATATCCGCTCGCTCTTATGTATTCTGAACGACGCAGTGAACGACAGCAACAGTCAGACAGTTCTTAATCGAATCAAGACGAGGCCCAAATGTTAGCACTGTAGCAAGCGTGTTTAATCATTTTCACTTCGCGTTTACACTACTCATTCCTTTTAAAGTAGTGTGATTCTGTATTATTCACCTCTTGCCTTTCAGAGAGGCACAGCTTCGCCAGCTGTTCAAAAAGGCAGACAGGAAAAATTGCGGGAAACTTGATGCAAAGGAATTGAGGACATGCTTGTTGCAGCACGATAAAACGTTGGACACCAACCGGGTGGATGAATGGATAAGGAAGCATGACAAGAATAAAGACGGAAAATTAAATTATGAGGAATTTATCACGTTCATGTTGGATGTTTTGTAATCACACACTGTGTGTAACCATCCTGTTGATCAAACTTCGGAGTAATTTTCCGTGCCTCTTCACATCCCCGCGCGGTTTTTATGTCAATTATTGATGACAGAGGAACATGAAATATTTCTCGTATCACGTCTCTTTTTAGCATACTCAACCAGGAGGAGAATCATACCCTTGCTTTAATCGTGGTGGTTCCGTAAATTGCATGGCAACATGTTCTGTTAACCTCTCCGGCTACTCTTTAGCATAGGTGGAAAAAGGGAAAAGCATGCCAGATTTATATGCAAAACGAATTAAAATCGTTAAAGGCAGCGGTCCGGATGATTTAGTGGATAACGTCGTAAATTCCGTAATCGAAGAGTAGGGTTCGATTTCCCCAAGAATTACTTCAACTCGATCGTCCGCCAAATTCTTAAGACGTGTACAACTGTTGTTTCATCACTTAAACGGTACCTTTGCAGCTGTTGTTGGGTTGTTCGTCTACGCTCGGGCAAACTGCTCTGACCTTTTCCTCAAGATGTTGCTACTGTCTTGACCGAGCCACATTCTGAAAAACAGAAAGCCTCGGAAAGCAAAGTAACCAAACCTAAAGATGAATATAAGCAAAAAGCTTCGGAATAGCTTGTAGCTACTTTAGAAAGCCTAATAATAACAATGCGCAACAAATGTCGAGTCTTTGATCAAACAACCATGGAGAACGATCGGCCTACGAGAACCGGAGATACTCGCGGAAAATTCTTTCCATTCTCCGCTGAAAGTACTGACCTGTCCAGGAAATACACACAGTGATCGGGTGTTTGTCGATTGTGTAGCGGTACCGAATTCTGAAGGCTAGAATGTGTGCATTCCTCTAATCGACTGAATCCTTCCTATAATATGAACAAAGCATAAACGCGCTGTGGAGGCTACATGTGGAAAGCAGTTTTCACTAAAAAACAGTGTACCAAGGTTGCCCTCTGCTGACGCCTCCAGCTTTATCTAACCTCAATCTCTATGCGCACATTACGGACAGGGCTAAGTGACTTGCCAAAAAAACAAACGGTCACGCTTAGCAGAATACTGCCATGCAAACCGGCAAATTGACAGATGAATGACTCTGGTTGCAAGAGTTATGGGAGCCAATTGACGTAAACGCACAGGGCTAAAGCAAAACGACAAAGTCAGTCTTCGCCCACCTATTCAGCCAATGGCTAAACTGATAGCTAAACCATATCTCAATGAAGAAAGACTTAATTAGTAAAGTAACTTCCAGTGCTCCAGCCCATGCGAACAATTTGACCAACAATCTACCTACTTGAGAGTAGTCAAGCGGCGGTTCCTAATTTTTACTGTTCAAATGGAAGACCTGAAAAGCACAAGCCAACGAGACTTCCAGCTGAAGATCTGGTGAGGTTTGCGCGTTAAGTTTAGCAAGACTTAGTTGTTCGCATAATGTAGAATATGTACCTGATAGCAGCTGGAATGATTCTTGCGTAAGCATTGACTTACATTGCTTGCTCAGCCGGTGTCCCAACACACGTCGTCTTGCAGGACTAGAGCTGTTACTCCAATCGATCAGTCCGTCAACATATGTACATTTGTTTGCGACCAAACAAATTTGCCCCAGAAGACACCTGCGTCCCCTTACATGATTAAATCGTTCAATTGGACCTTCTGTACCCTTACGAGTGTCACTTTCGCAATCCAGGAGGTCCCTAACTGGTGTGATTGATTCCGCTTTAAGGTTACTGTAGTCAGCAGTGAAGCACTTTGCAACAAAACTATAGTATGTTCCAATCGAGTTGTCGTCTGGTAAGTGAAGTCACTGTGTACTGAAAAGCAGCGAAACACGGTGCAGCTGTTTCATCCTTTGTGGGGACCAACAGCAGTGTACATCCCATAAAACTCCAAGTCGTTTCGAACCCGCCACTTCCTGGCCTGTAGTTTTAGCACATCGTGCATGTGTGTTATTTCGACGTACATAAGGACGGTACTACTCACGACCACATCAGTAGTGCATGTCGCCCATAGTGGAAGTGTTTTTGATCATATTATCATCCGAAAGCACTGATAGCTGAGAAGAGCAATGGGTCGTCCGCTACTTGCAGCCGAATCAGCCTAACCGGGGATTATAGTAGTTGGGAGTATCAACAGACAAACTTGGTAGTCAAATCAATATTTAAAAGGGCGCGCTGTCGCAGGTGGCCATCAAAACACGTTTGTAACGTACGCTGCTGATCTGCAGAGAAGGACTATTGGGAGAAACAGCTCCGAACGTAATTGGACTACAAAACTGCCAATGGAATAACCGTTTTCGTTGAGGCAAATTTAAATGGTTGTTCTTCACTGGCTGTTGACAGATGTGTTCTATTTTTAGTATCACTTTTTGGCCCGCCTAGAACTTTCCACGTGAGCTTTATAAACAGCCCGTTTTCGGCTGCACATGACACGCCTGCACGCGTCAGTGTTCAATAGATCAGCTGATTCGCACATTCATTGGCTTTCTGGTTTGGCTAAGCGCACCAGGCTATCAAGCGGCTATCCAGACTCGGGTTCAC
>SJOL01009700.1:796464-830375 GCA_004794785.1 Opisthorchis felineus | reverse complement strand
CGTCAGTGTTCAATAGATCAGCTGATTCGCACATTCATTGGCTTTCTGGTTTGGCTAAGCGCACCAGGCTATCAAGCGGCTATCCAGACTCGGGTTCACAGTATTAAGAAGGCATTAGGAAAACTGTGGTCCACACCAAGGATGATCCCGGAACAATCGCAAGGGTCGACTGAACACCATAAACTAGAGTGATTGCTATATAGTGGGACTAAGCCATCATATAAGCCAATTTGTCAGCTGTCTGACGAACTTCGACAAACACCCAGTTTACCTGGCCATCTTCTGGTTATGACGTTACCTTTAACTGGAAATTATCAGACAAACGCTTGGTGTGAACATGCTCGGTGACCAGAATAGAGCAGTACTCTCTGTGAACAAGTAGTGTGTTTCAAGATCACTGACTCTATTGCTCGTATGTTGAGGAAGACTTCGGATTGCCTTTTTGAACTCATTCTTCACTAATAAGTGGGTTCGGGTAGGCAGGCTGGAATTTCCAGGCTATGGGCGACAACTCCTTGGGGGAATTTCAGGGTCTCCGGGCGGAAGGAAGTCTACAGGTTTGCGTGAAGCTGACCAAGAGTCCGTTACACCTTTTTTAGAGCTGCTAACACATTTCGCACCAAAAAGTGAAGGTTACCAAAATATTTTTATAGTGAACTCGACCCCCGCTTCAGGAGACACCAAGGAGTTAATAGCCCTGGTTACTTCACTAGAGGGAGTCGTTAGCTGAAGCCTTTCGTGGTCGTTGTTAGATTGAATCACATGTGGCTACTGCCCTGTATCAAGTCCATAGCTTGAGTGTTAACTCTGATGGTCCTTTCCATCTGAAGTTCACACTCCGCGCGCCTTCGGTTGGTCGATACAGCTGTCTTATGTGTTCGTAATCTGGCGAGTCGCACAGGCAGATGGAAATGCTCCCTTCAGGTGAATGGCTGGCTTTCCTGTTGATTTGTGCTACACCGCTCCAAGTCAACGGCGTCAGGTTTGTAACGCAATACCTCAGGGATGGTATGTTCTGGTTCCGTTTTAAGTACTCAGTAGTGGAGATGCCTCACAGCAACCTCCGATTCGTTCCCCACTGGGACCCTTCCTGTCCACGATTGTTCAGAACTTCGCAAAACTCTTATGAGCAGGACAATTAACGAACTACAACGGCAGAAATTCCTTGAATTGAATGCAGCTGAATTAACTATGGCCAAGATGTCACTGGTTATATGAAAAATGCACAGAATGATACATAAACCAACCCACTCCGAGACCATCCTGTTCAGGTAAGCTTTGAATAGTATGTCAATTGTAAGACTGCTTATAAAGTTAGTGAAAACCATTGATAACCCACTGCCGGTTTCGCTCTCCATAGGACTCAACATTTAGGCGAATATCCATCATTCAGAACACATCCCACGAAGAGCGAAACCGGTAGTGGGCTTTTCGGAGTTTTCAATCACTTCTTGTGTAGTGTTAGAACACACCCCGATATCTTGTGTATCATTCCAGCCGAAGCACTTTACAGCCTTTGTGCAACACATTCATTTGGAGAGTAAATATTAACGAGCGTTTCAGGTCCCCCTTTGGCACCACGATCATCTACAGATGATAGCAATTTTTGGGAAGGCTATTTTTAGCAGCTTTGATGGCATCAGTCGAACCAAAAGTTCCCGTGTGTCGCTGAAACCCCACTAAACCCCGGTCAGTTTCCGGCTCAAACCCGGCACACCCGGTGACTAACTGTCTCATCGACCTCTGTCTTTTCGCCATTTTACTCCTCAAAATTTGCGTTTGGGTGATGAACTCAGATACCCCGGTGACATCGTTGTCAGGACTTTCTAATTCGCATATCTACCCTGTAGCTTATTCCACATCCCCTTTTTTGAATTAAACATTTCTAACTTTGAAGAAAATCTGAATTGTTTGATGAGGTCTCCGAGGACATCACCTATTGCAAACCAAACCATTCCCACTTCAGGACTATTTCCTGGCTACCGGCTACCTAGAAGAAATTTACAGTAAAAAAGATAAACATTAACGACGAACTATATCAGAGAGCGATGGTACGTGAAATAATCGTCGTCTGCTGGAAGAACATTTTGTGAGGTTGCGTTGGTTGTATCAGATTTACCCATAGGATCTGTGCAGGTAAAACTGCTACTACGTTCCTCCGTTTTCGAAAAAAACGTGGGATCGATTTCCAATGAGGGTGAACAGTGCATGTAGCGCGTCCTTACCTAGTGAAATAATTTGAGAGTCACTCACTGTCTCAAAAACAATGGGCTGCCAAATAGTTTTCAGCAACTTTGTGAGTAGTTTCCTTCATAAAAATATATTGCGATATCTTGAATATCCTACCAACTGAAACATGAGGTGGCCCGTGTGCAACATCTTCAGTTGAAGAATACTATAAACGAGAGATTCAGCTGGGATTCAGTTGAATCCCCTGTTTAAACCAAATTGGTGTGCAAATGGGTGTACTTCGCTCAGATAGTTGCATACTCAACAACGCATAAAGTGGGGTCCTGTTGATCACATAAAAAACCACACTGATGGCGCTATAAATTCGTTTGTATACCAGAATGTTGTTGATGTGAGACGCAACTCGGTTTCTTGTTTATGCTTTGTTAAAAAGAGAGGCTACATCGAAGCAGTACATGAATTCTGATCTAAAGTATGACCTCTTTTGGTTTCTTGAAGTTCCCCGTATCACAGTTACCCAATGATTGGTCGAAATCAGCGTTTATGTCAGCAATTCTCCGTGATACTTTGGAGAAGACGTCGAGTTTAATTACGAAGCCCCGCCCATGGGGTTTAGAAACTTAATAGATGGTTATGTTGATTCATCAGGCCGTACGCTCTTACTACTCTACGTCTCTTGGAAGAACTGCTACTTTGCTGTACCTTTAACGTACCCCTCCAACTTGATTTCATATTTTATCACACAAAAACGGCGGAATCTCCAACAGCTGTCCTCTTGGGCCCCCTGCAGAATGACATTCTATGAACGAACTTGAATGAGTGAATGGTGAGATTAGAGATGCGAATCTTTGTCGACGATACTTAGTTGCCATCTATGTGCCCTCATTAAACAGACGTTCCGCTAACCAGTTTCAACCAAGCTCATCTTGTCATTCAGTTTACCTCTGAAACCGAAATTTACAATGCTCTTTACATGACGGACGTTAATTCAATCAGGATATCCATGGGTTCAGTTCAATGGTTCGTTTACAGAAAATCCACTGGACGGTACACAAGCTTTCACAGTTTTGCGATACTGAGGTAGGATCAAACTTTGATGTACACTTTAACAAGTCCAGCGATGCGAATTTGTTCTGCAGATACACTGGACTCTGAACTGAAACACATTGCTAAATTGCTCATCGAGAGAATCGTTCGTTCAGCTGTACCACCCTTCTGGTGCCTAGCTGCTATGCCACCCAAAGGAAGCATGAGGGCTGGGATACTGCCAGGTTGCCCAAGCCTAGACAGGGGATGTCCAGAGGCAGAGGTCGGGTTCGAACCACGAACCTTCTGGTCGGTAAATTCGCGATCTAACCACTTGAGCCGTCGAGAGAAACTTATGGCCAAGACTATCCTAACCTATCGTCTGTCATTACGGCTGGTTAGAAGCCGGTCTATTTCAGCTTACCATACAAGGGCGATCAGATGACAGACATGGTCAACCGTCTCCTACTTCATTGGCTACAATGCACTATTCCGGCCGAAACTTTATGTTCTTGATTTGCAACAAACTGCTTACTCAACTCGGAAGCAAGATGCCAGTGCTCATTAAGAATATGGTTGTATATTCGTCCTCTTGCTGTTATTCAGCGGAGCACACTGGGTGCACGACACGGGAACTTGCCAAGAGAATAGGTAAGTACCTTTGGTGCCGAAATATCGCTGGACCCACAGGCATGGTCAAAAACTCAGTTGTTTCACATACTGTTAGCGCCGGTCACGTGATCACTACAAACTAGTCGTGTAGAGTACAACGTAGACTGACAGTATCGATCCAAAAGTATTGCCTGAGCATAGCTAAAGCAGTTGTACTACGATTATCAGATCCAATGCTGTCAAAAACGAGTCCGCCTAAGTCATGTGACACGGATCGATCAACTTGGTCGTTTAGCAGCCTTCTAGACCACTTGAAAGCACCCAATTAGATGCGACGTGGGTTGCACTGGCAAACGGTTATCCGGGTTTCCGCCTTTTTAAATTCAGTAGCCAACCTTAGATGCTTATTTCATTATTTCCCTTATTTTACCGTTTAGCCATGTACTGACCTGACGACCAATCCTCAGAAACATCTGCATCCGCAGGAAGAAAATGCTAACATATCGAAGAAATCCTTTCTCAGCTTCACATGCCAAGAGGTTTTCTTCACGGCCGGTCTTCATTCCCAGCCATAATTACAATGACCTATTAGGAAACTACCGAAATTCCACTGCTATCGAAATCAGTTCCTCCTTGTTCTAGGTTTACCATTATCCTATTATTCTCACCTACGCATATCTTTTCCCGTCCCTTTTTGGCAGTCACTGAGAGAGACTTACCTTGTAGTAAGGTTTTCGAAACACGGAATGTCATCGTTCACTTGGAATGGTCTTTGTGAAGTCATTAAGCTCCCCCCCTCAGTCAGTCGTTCATCCCATCCACCCGTTTCAAGTACAATCTGTTAATCATCGGAATTTTTGTTACTGATTTTGTGACTACATGTCTGGCTAGCTCATTCCACCAGCCTGCGCAAATGCCTCGCTTCTTGTTTCTTATACAAAGCCTTCAGTTATGGGTACTTCAATAGCGTTCTTAATTTCAACGTGTAAATACTATTCCAATTTGCTTGACTTGATCAATAAGATCTTCACCGAATAAGCTAACGAAGGTGTGGTTTTTGTGATATTTGTTTAGCGATGGGGTGTGTTTTCCGTCAACATTGCTTGATACCGAGTAAGCTTCAAAGAGGCTGAGGAGAACACACAAGGGAGCACTGGAATCGCGCGCACCGAATCGATCGCAACCTGTGCATGACTTATTACAGACACGTGACTCATTTTTTGTTTGTTGTCATTTAAAAGGCTTCAACTTACTGTGGAGTTAGTGAGGGCAGCAGGATTCATTCATGCTTCCTGGGTTCGTAACTTCTCTTTTGGTTAGTGTTCACCGCTTTTTCCACCATTTTTTCTGCTATCTTTCGTGAAAACCATTTAAATCTGATCATAATGTTTGAAAATGCAGTACATAAGTATTACATTGGCAATGTTCTGGAATATAGGTAGCTCGGGTGCGCTGCTTGGTTGTTGGTCTGTTCGCCGAGCTTGGCAGTTGGATTGCAAACGTTTCATCACCAATCGAGGTGACATCGTCAGTGCGGGGTTGAGTGACGGTGTCACCTCGATTGGTGATGAAACGCTTGCAATCCAACTGCCAAGCTCGACGAACAGACCAACAACCAATAAGTATTACATTTTTTTAAGGATTTACTAGGAAAAAGTACCTCTGTGAAATAACGGACCTCATTCCTATTAACTTTCTCAAAATTTGTTGGGTGAAATGATGCTGATGCCATCTCATACTTTCTCTGAACGTTTTTAATATGGGGTCCAAAAATTCACACAAACTTGTTGGTGGTTTGGGGAGATTTAGGAAATTTAATTGAGATTTCGTTCATTTATGCTGAAAAAACGAGAAGCACTGTATACCCGTATCGTCCGTATTGAGATTCACCATCTCATAAAACTCCAGTAGGGGGTTTCGAACACGCGACCTCCCGGCTAGTAGGTTAAACACTCAAACGTTCGGCCGGTATTATTCTGATGGAATAGGACCGGAGGGTGGGGACGGTTGGGGACAGTTTTTATACCAATCAGCATATCAAACTGCTGACCCATAAGTATCAATTCAATTGTGCAGCACTGCATAGACGAGCCCCACAACGTAGACAAAGATTTATCTGATAATTGGTGTGACTCTGCAGGCGCATCGTAGAACATTGCTAATGTAAACAATCGTTTAACTAACTTTTTACAGCGATGGCCACAGAGAGTCACCTTCGGCACCGTTGTAGACTTAAAACTCCCGAATATCGGGAATGTTCATTCGGGTCCTTCATAGATAGCTACATGAGCCACAGATAAACAAAACACAGTAGAATACATTAAATTAAAACGCAACACAAAGCAAAACAGTACAGCACAATGTAATACAATGTATATAAAAGAAAGTTTAGATGGCATCGAAAAACGACGTTCAGTATGGTAACCAAACCAAGGTTTCCCTTGGGAGTCACTTACGATATCCTTAAGCTAGGGTGGTGGACAAAACCACACAGTCGGTACTCATAGCGTATGCATAAGGTGTCTGGTGGTTCACACCGCATTTGGGCAAGCATATATGTCCATCTAGTGAAAGCCATTTCTCAGCTTGGTCTATACATGTTTCACGGCCCTAGAAATGCAAGTTGGTCCATCAATAACACTTACTAAGCCGAAGCAAATGGTCCCGTAATCTGGAAAATTACGTTTGTCCTGCGGGTACACTATGTACAAACCGGTGCATTCCGAACGGACAATGACACTCGGTGACCAATTTCATACGCGAGATGTAAGTAACTAAGTGTAAGACTGCAGGATACGTGAGGTGGTCAGTCTATGTGAGAAGGTGAGAATTTGATGAGAATGTGTCCGAGAGAAACGAAAGGTGACCGTTACATTCGACACTTAGTGTGACAACAGATGTAGCCAAGTGAAGACGGGCTTTACATAAACATACTGCAACCTGAAGCACTTTCCGGTCACGTCATTATGAAATGAGTATAACTGCATGCCGTAGTCACCGACGCCATAAGGCTTCTTGGAAACCGAATAATCTTAACACAAAGAGATCGAACCCTAACGCGGTGTAACGGTTTGTTTACTCCAAAGCCCATGAAGCTATACTGGGGACTGCATGTGTGATACTCACAGAGACTTCCATACCAGGTTGGTCAATGAGCAGAGGTCTGGCTAACACATTCTCCCGGTCCTCCAATTTGGGAGTTGAAATATGTGTGGTCATACGCTCCCTTAAAATGTGGGCTGCTCTGACAGTCCCACGCAAACCATCGCTGCCTTGCGGTTAGGCTTGTGAGTCAAAGGCTTTGGTTGAAGATTGTACTCATCATTCTGTTTAGACGTTGGTGCGCTGGGAGTATTCCAGCCCAAATGCAACCATGAATCACACAATAATGCCACGTTGGTCGCCGCGTGGTGCCATCAGCGGCGTCGCCTTACTTGCTGCATACAGCAGGACAGATAAGCGGAAACAGGCTAATGCTAAAGCCTTCCTTCTTACTGTTCAACATATCCGTTCTTTTTCCCCTTGCCCTTTTGCCAGCAGCGTCTCCGTCGCCCCATTCTCAAGGACTAACAGATCCCTTTCCCGCTCACTGTCATCAGCTCTAATGTGTACGCTCAGCTCGTCCGCCACGACAGTACATCCCTGGACAACATTCTTCAAGCCCCGACTCTCAGTTCATCCGGTAACCTTTATTGTTTGCACTCTGAAACAGGCTAGACAACAGACTACTCTTGCTTTACCGCTGGACTCGCTTTCTGCTGATGGTGCTGTCTTCCTAAAACGGCTATTCAGGAACCAATTGCGTTTTTTGCTACTGTTGGACACCTCTGGCGATCCGGAAGCGGCTGCAGGCTGATTCTGTTGGCTTTGGTATTGCTCTAAGCCACCTAGCTGAAGATTCTCTGCTTGAGTGTTTGCCGGCTGATAGTCGCTTCCGCACGATTCCTTTGGCCACATCTGTGAGCGTATCCCATAAACGAGCATGCATTTGTTGTTTGTACATCGTATCTACCTAAGCCACAGCACGCTGTCGATCTGACGCCCTGGAAAAGGGTTTTTATGCCACTTTGAGTGCTTTTTAAGAAGGATTACGAGCTCATGCATTTTTGTGCTTACTATTGGAAAGAATGCGCAATTATGCAGACTTAACGCTGAAAAGGCTGATTTGGGTGTCCATCCTGGGATGAAATCGAGACGCACAGACAACGGTGAACGCCTGCTGCAGTTATGCGCTGACCGCAGACTGTTTCTGTAAAGTATTAACATCCGAAACAACCGAAACCATCTGACGAGATGGTGCCTCCCCACCACATGCAAGCCAATCTCCAATGCGGAAAGACCACATCACCGTTGGCTATAAGTGGTGTGGATCAGTCACTAACTATCGCTAGTTCTGGAGCACCTTCGTGGATTCTGATCACTCAGTTGTTCGTTGCCGTTCCTCATTGATTTTTCCAGGGGAGCGTAGGATGCGCGCACCCCGCCTTGCTATTGAGAAGCTCCCCGATCCTCATGTGAAACCTGCCAGCCCTTTCGGATCACACGTCTTCTGATGTTGACTCTTACCGGAAGGTACCATCTGGAACCCTACAAGATGCTCGGCGATCTGCTTGTGGAATGGTTCAGCTAACTATACCTAGGTACTGGGTCTCGAGCAACACACTAAAATTCCTCCAAGATCGGACACATATTCCTCCTGGTCGAGAGTACAATACCACTCCACGAACTCTCACACCTGAGGGGAGAAAGAGCGTCTGCGTGGACCGAGAGGCCTGGTGTATCCAAAAAGGCTGAAGCGATGTAGGGAAGAAACTCTGGGAGTGTACGTTAACTGTCCCAGCGCAACAGGACTAAATCACCTCTGATGAGCAAGAAAATTGCTGGTGAAAGCGACTCGCTTATCTCGAAAGAACAAGAACGTCGGAATAGTTGGGCTGAAGATTATCAAAAGCAATTCAAATGGCCACCTAAAATCGTTCAATTGGATTCCCAACGCGCAAGTGGGCATCGGACTGTGAACTTGAAACCCCTGAGTGTTTCAGAAATAAGCGAATGCTTTTTTCCCCTCTAGCGTCACCGAACTGCTGGTCACGACAAACTCCCACCTGCTCTGTTCAAAGATGCAGGTGAAATTCTCAGTCGGTGCTCATCTAACTTATTTGCTTCTATCAGGGCGAAAGAGAACGTCGCAACCAACGGATAAGATGGTAATGCACAATTTTAAATAAGGTGCTCGCACTGAGTTCGGCAATTACAGAGGATTTAGCGTGACCCAGGATGTGACCAGGCCCTTTTTGTCACTTACGTTGCGTTGTACTATGAAAACAGTAGGTAGATTTTCGGCTGGGAACGGGTTGTCTGGACCACATCCTCACACTCCGTCAACGACACCCCCTATGTGTTCTTTGACTTCGAAGGATGCGTTTGATTCTGCCAACTGCTTCACCCGTTTCAACAAGATATGCCCCAGAAGCTCGTGAATATCATGCGCTTTTTGTATTCCCATACGTTTTGAGTGTGTGAGAATGTATAAGAAGTTCTCCAAAAACTTCTCTACAAGCGATAGTGCCTGGCTAGCATACCCCACTTTCCTTAACTCAGGAGGATCTCCAAAACTCCAGTGTTCAGACCTCTCCGAGCAAGAACCCTGACGACCTGGATTATGCAGGTGATATTGCTCTCATTTTTTTTAAAAAAGTGCGGGGAACGCAAGCATCACTCGAAAGGCTGACCAACGTCATCCAGTCCTTTAGCATGTGCTGCGCACCCAAAAAGCGCAACGCTGTGGGACTTGCATTTCCTGAACTTGCCTCTGGGAATTCTGGGAGAGACACCGTAATTTGTGGAACACCATACGCATCTCGGAAGCTGGATTAGCCAGGACAGTGGTGTGACGGACCAGCTCAACGGACGAATCTAAAAGACCAGAATTACTTGTGTCAATTTCCGACAATTGTGGCATCACACACACACATACCACGTTATCCGTCCGTACATATAGGCGCTATCACACATGTAAAATACTCGACGTACAATAGTGCCTCCCGAATTGGACGGAATTCGCCAAATACTCTCACTTGCGCACTAATTTTGTTTTGACGGGAGACTCAGCTGAATTCCCCCGTTTATGAAGGTCCGATTTGTGTTCCGCTAGAACTAGTAAAGTTGACGGAAACCCGGAAACAACAACGCTCAGCTGATGAGCCCCAAAAACAGCGAAACCGGTCGTGGGCTGTCACAGAGTTTTCAGCGACCTTATGAGTAGTTTCCTCATGAAAATATACTTCGGCATCCCAAATATCGTACCAAGTGAAACTTGAGGCGGATTTATGCAGCAGATTCAGTTGACGAAGACCATCGTGTGATAAACTGCTTCCCAAAATGCATACGCACTTCTATCCAAGATGAGATTAAGCGGGAAATTCCGGAATGTGGATTAGGGGGTCATTTGAGCGGATACATCCTTCTGATATATCAAATATAGACGTAAACTTTAGAGTACTGGGTATTGGCAACACGCTCATCCCGCATGTCACATGGCCGAAGTTCAAACCCCAGCGCGGCCAAGGATATACACTACTGATGAGCTCTAATAAGAGCGAAACTAGAATCCAGTGCTTCCCCGCTTTGGTGTGGACACAGCAGAATAACTGCACTAGGACAGGATGATGATTGTTCGAACGAGAGTGAAGTGGACGTGAAATATACAATTCCCGCAACCACCAACAACAAATATAGATATATAAGTAAGACAACCGCAACAGCAAAAGAGGTTTATTCAAAGCTGTCGAATTAGGACTGTTATATCTGACTGCTGCCCCCACTCCAGTGCCTAGTACCGGAAACAAAAGATTCGCCGATAAGGAACACAACATCTGTATTGCGAACAAGCGAGTGAGTGCGAAAAGTACAACGGCCTCGCGCCATATATTCAGGAGGCACTGTCTGACCTTGCTCCAAGGCTTTCTCTAGCTATATTTTGAAGGGCGCTGTTTGACCTCGATCCAAGGCTGTCTGATCGACGTTTAGTGGGGTTTGAGGGTGTCAGTATGTTTCGGGTATTCTGGAATAATCTTCAGGAATCTGACCTTCCTGACAAGAACCAAATAAAATAGTTTGAATTTGATATCAGTGGGGAGGCCCTTATGACGGAAGGCAATTGATAGTCCAGCTGTGAAAACCTTTCGGCGCCTAGCTGCCATGCCACCCAAAGGAAGTACAAAGGCCAAGACACTGCCAGGTTGCGCAAGCCTGGACAGGAGCAGTCGAGCTGCCGGGATTGGGTTTGAATCACGAACCTCCTGGCAGTACGTTTCGCGTCTTAACCACTAAGCTACCTCGAGCTCAGCTGATCAATTGAATTTGGTTCATCTGCCACATCGGTGATCGACAAAACAAAGGCAATCGTCTGTTCGTGTAGACTAAGAGGAAGGAAGGGATTGCATAAGACGTTTCTGTGTTTGTAAATCTGGTCTATGACGGTGAACAGCAGCTGCTCCATGTGCAAGGCAGTCTGGATCCAATTCTACTTTGTGGTGTAGTGCTGAACGGTGGATGTTTTGTCGTTATTCGCTCCGTGTAGCATGTCTAAAAGATGTGTCGTGACCGAGCTGTGCCGTGTAACCTATTTAATTCACCAAGACCTAGCAGTGATTGTTAGTCAGAGGACTGTTGATCTGTTCGCAAAACTTGACGAAATTTTCTTCACGAACTGAGGAGACATCATCAGTGCGCGCTCAACTCTCAATTGCCGAGTTTCATTAAACATGAATTAACTGCTTTTCCGTACGTGCGTACTACACTGTGCACCCAGCAACCGTTCAAATCTCGTGGTATCGCGTGTTGCATCGTGGTGTAGGGTGACAGAACCAGCCCACACCCTTTGCTTTATGTGATCAAGTCTTTGCTACGCTTCACTTGCTTGGGAGCGTTGCCCTGCTTCTTTGCCGATGAAGATTTTTCGTCAGTCTAGCGGGCCCGGATTTGTAAACTTCGTGAGTCAGACATGACTAAGGTTTCTCGCGTGTTTGAGCGTGAAGATCTTCTCATGATGACTCACCAGATTCGCATTCCTCATTTGAAGGTCGTTGTGCTCAAACACGTGATCTAGTATCACACTGTGCCCATTGAACTGACAAATCGTGACTGATAAGGCAGCATTGTGATGCATTTAAGCAAGTGAAAACGACGAAACACGGCAAATCTCGATGTACATTAGCTTGGGCTCTTGGGCTGGAAACTGAGCAGTCCGTTTAACCGCACGTTTTGGGCGGATGAACTAAGGCTGATATTCAATGCTTGTCCAGTGTTAGGGAATGTACTAAAAAACTGGCATCCTTGTCCAACCACCATCCAATTAGCTTACCTGTGTGGCACACCACACTGGCGGAACGTCGAACATATTGTCCAAGCTGGTGTCAGAACATGACTAGAACTTCACTGCCTTGACTAGCAAAAGGGGTCACACGTACTTTTGACAGCTCGGTTCCAGCATATCTCGTAAACAACAAGCAAGTGACGACACAACATCCACTGTCGTCTACCGTATCAGTACTACACTGCCACGCACAGCTAGATTTAAAATGTGGAATTTTTAAAGTCAAAACACAGCGTGATGGAATAAGTTGTTGTAATCCGACGATCGGTTGCCGTGGGCAGAAGCAGCTGCAGTCTACCTTCACAGACCAGGTTTATATGTACAGAGATGCTTTGTGCATCTCTTTCTTGGTCAATTCAAACAAATGATCGCATATGTTCGGTTCATCACCGGTCTCGAGTTCCGATGGATCTGAAATGACTTCAGTTAGTCAGTTGATCTCTGCGAATCGTGCGTTTGCGACAACTGTCAGATAGGCAGAAACCACCCTTTCCAAGTCACAGCACGTCTCTTGTTTCTAACTCGACCGCCAAGCATTAACCCTAATTTGTTGTTGTGACTAGTTTGCCTCGAAATTTACGTATGCGAGAGCCAGGAGCTGGTCGACTATTTATGTCAAAAATTCTTCCCTCAGATGACTGTTATTCTACCCAAGAATATTCACCATGACGATCAGCCACACTTTATCCCACTCGCCTGCTAACCACACAGACATCCTTTGAAGTGCAAAATATAGGACTAATATGCCCATGGAGAGTTCTTCGTCGTGATTTTTTCTCTTCACACCACGACTCCTCGGTTTCCTCTTTACTTTCTTCTTATTCCTCATATCGATTGTTTGGGTTGGGAGTTCCGACACAGCAAACGGTTAACTTTGACAAATTTTTGTTAATCTGCACAGCTTAGCTTGGCCCAGAGATTACATCAGTTGTTCATGCTGGCTTGACGGGTTACACTCAACTGACACTTGAACTCTGAGAAGAATTGTACCACTTCTTCCCAGCTGGTCATTTTGACCTGAGCATCACTGAACGTATCAAAGATATCCGGACTAGCTAAACTGATTATTACGAGGCAGATTATGTGCACAACTGAGTTAGAACCCGGCTCGAACCCAGTCACTTAAAAGTAAAATGAGGTTTTTTGAACATATCAACTGGCGCTCTTAATACGATAGAAGGATAGAGGGATAGAAGCATCCCTAACTCGGCCAAAATTCCACGTGCGCAGTCTGGCTTGAGCCAACCTATCACAATAGAACAACAGTGGACAATCCGACCATAAAATCGGCCAGTTTCGAAGGCTTCTTACATCTATCCAGTTCACAAGACCAAAATTGTTTTGAAACACCAAACACAGAGCCAGTTATGTGAGCAAAAGTGAAGCACTGAACTATACGACAACTCCCAGAGACAGTTCGCAAAAGTGCGATTAGCTGTTGATATAGCAAAAATTATAAACTTAACGTAAAGTTCAATACAATAAGTGCATAAAGGTATCCATATTTTAAGACCATTCTCCCAGCAACAGGAGCAGTAAATTGTGCTTAACTTATTGCAGCAATTTCTTCAAGCTCTCCTTCCACTTCCTCTGTGGCGTGTTTTAATCTGGTACATTTTCACCAGGTAAGGTCATGCGACAATTACCGGCAATTTGTTTGATAAAATGTATCATGTACTGCTAACAGTCATTGTCACCGCCGATTGTCTGTGGAACGCCTCTAGCAAAGCCCACGCCACCAATTCACCTGCTGGTAATTTCAAGGCATCCCCACGCTTGAACTCAGTGCGCAAAATATCGCTGAGCCTTTGTATTGGGGACAGCTAAGTGCATACTCTGTCGTCACATCTTTTCCTACCTTCAACGAGTGTGAAAAACGTTCACCTAGGATATTCGTCGACTGTGGTGTTTCGATTTCCTTCACTCAAGCGCACTCATTCATCCACCGTTCCATGTACCTCGATTGTTGTATTTGTATGGTAGACTTCTTCATTTGCTGTCAGCAAGTGCGTCGATCCGCCAGCCTGAGGTTCACCGGGGCCATGTGTTAGACATCCTACAACAGCTGTGTGCACCTACAAGCACCTTCAAACCAAATGCGGTCGTTGTACCTGATCTCACAAACCCATTATTGATGACCCAACATAGTGAGACCGAAGCTAGTTAAGCAAACAGCCGTATCGATCGGTCGATCGATGAGTTCCCCTCTACAGAACGAGCGTTAGACGGGGCTGGTCTTGCAAGGGCAGTGCAGTGGCGAGTCGCCTGCAATCGGACATTGGAGTGTGAAGCACTCATCCTTACGCTCGTCTGGTGACTTCCATAGAGTGTACCTGCCGAACCTCATCAGCGATGTAAATCTGTGGTGGGAAGCTTAGAAGAACTCACCTACTTATATGGTCCCAACCAGCGAAAAGAGGAACTATCTTGCGACTGAAATAAATCATTGTTTCTTTACCCCATTTTTATGGTAAGCTTGAAACTTTCTAAAACTGCTCAACTAAACACAAGGTAAAACTAATTCGTTCACGCGGAGTCTCTCAGATGCGAAGTGAAATTTTGAGTGTTTCCGTGCTTTTTGCTTCCCGTAGTAGCTGTAGTGTTTTGTCATTTCGAACGCACTTCTTGCTCCTTCTAGAGACCTGTCGGCATTCGGGAAGATTTTGGTTGCAGAATTCAATGCCTTAGATAAAAATCGTGACCGAAAACTGTGTTTGAAAGAGGTCTCGTCCTTCCTCGTGGCTTTTGGATTTAAGGAATCTCAAGCAGTCGTAAGTCACTTTTGGTTCGATTATCAAAATCTTATATAAAACTGAACATAATGTGTATGTTGGCGGTTTAAGTGTTCACTGAATTGGGTACCTTGGCTGTAGATGATTCGTTATCAGGTGAGTTGGCTTCGTTATTGCCTGTTTGTACAGCGAAGCCGTACGGTGCGGCCCAACAGTGAGTTTGTTAGCCAGACCTGACCTTCGAGTACGCTCGTTTGTTTGAGTCGATATCCACGTGATATTTGTGTCTGCCTTCAACTTATATTGACCTCTGGCCTTAGGCTTCTTAGGCTTCACGATCTGACCTTTGTTGATGGACCTCCAGATGGCTGCGACCTCATGGTTCAGTGACCATATTTATGGCCCAGTACTGTAGTTTCTTTGCATGAAGTGTTGCATAAAGTAGATTCAGTGGTCACCCCGGTAAATTAACTTTCTTGTCTTGTGACTTTACATGCCAGATTCCAACGGCACGCCAAAAAGTGTCCAGAGTGCAAGGGGCCAGCAACTCAGCCGGAATCCCCAAATAGAGATAAGTATTCCACCATAGGATCACTGGACAGGAGTCCTGTGGAATCAGGTAAACATTGGTTAATGCAGGAATGCCAGAGGGATCTAGATCGCAGTTCACGCGACCACTGGGTAACAAATGGAGGCTGGATAGATGGGTTTAAAGACCACCCAGAAACTGACCAATCAGAACATAAGCTGTTTTGCAGACTAACACTACCTCCGACCCCAACTGCCAAGCGTGGCGACGGTCAGCCCTGGCTATCATAAACGCATGCATGTCACTGCTCCGCGCACGCTTAATGACTCACTACCCCGCTCCGCTACACGAACACCCAACGACGATATTACTCTGATAAGTGGCGCAACGTTTACAACCTAATTGGTCACCTCGGCAAACAGACCAACTAACAACTGTTCAACCTGATCTACCGACGTTCTTCTGGAAATATAAAAAAGCTGTTAAAAGTCAGTGGTTTCCTGTAACAATATAAGTTTAAGGTCAAGCGAATTGGTTTTTACAGATGAAAGTTCTCCGGATTATGTAATAAAATGAAATCGAAATTGATGGAGCGAAATACCTGTCAATCATACTCCCTCTGTACCATTGGAATGGCTTTTAATTAGAGCGGACTTTAGACTACGCATTGTGGAACATCACTCACTCCCAGAGACACAGACGTCGAGTGTGCCCGCTAGGCGTTCACGTGACTCCCATTGATCCATTAAAAGCGTGTATATACTTGGTCCAATAGATGACGAGCATTGTCGAATTTGCGGCCGTGTGTATATGAGAGGTACATCTAGAAACGTTGGAAGCAAAGACGGTCTTACTATTGGATGAATTTCAAAACCTGCAGTTTTCAACAGTTCTCGTCGTTCCTTCAAATTATCTTCGGTCTGACATCTAAGCTCAGAGGCCTAAACCACACACTCATTGAAAAATTCTGTTCGTGAACCTAGAAAAAGTTTGAAACGTGCAAGGCCTACCGTATTGATCTCAGTTCACAGAAATCACGACTTCGCTTGAACTGATTATTCTCTCAGGTCTTGCTGAGCAAGACTCTTGTACTTAAGATATTTCAAGCACTCAAAAACAGATGGGAAATCATTTGAGTCAACGCTTTGCAGAGCATTATCCCACACTCCAGGTTTGCTCATACATATGGTCTAGTGGATGGGAGACGAAACCACCAAAGTAGGAGGCATCGAGCTGAGATCACGTTACTGCCGCGGCATTTAGAGCTTCATCGCTTCATCTATGTAGCTTTCTGCGTTGTTATGCCTGTAGAAAGTAGATTGCCTTCAAATGGTAGGTGAATAAATTGACAATTTTGTATAATTCTTCACCGTATTAAACCGCTTTTCGCTTCCAGTTGTTTATGAAGTTGTTCGATGCGAACAAGGATGGTGGGATATCAAGAGATGAATTTGCGGCCGCAGTCAAAAGGATCAAACCGAATCGTATCTCGTGAGTCTTGGATTGTGACACAGACTAACTATTCCCTGGCCACTTCAGTTATGTATATCTGTGTGAAGTGCTAGCCGCTGTATCTGGGTTCTTTGGGGCAGCGGAATCGTTTAAAGGGCAGGGAGTTAGTACCAGTCAAAAGGACAAGTAAACTAGCGTTGTATGACTCTTCATTGTCTTGAGCACAAGAGAGCGTACGGCTGATGGTTGGAGGGTGCTCTGGTGTTTTTCCGTGCCAAATCCCCATCCACACACACACAAGATTTGATGGCGGGAAGTTCGGATAGTTGACTGTTGAGTAGCACACCATTACCAAAGACAACTACTGCTCATTCTATCAGGTCGTACTGCACATTCCACATGGCATTTTAGCTGCGCTCGTTAGTAAAGTGAATAACAGATATCTGGGTATGGATGAGCAAACTAATCACGCATTTGGAACAGCGTCCAACGATTTCACTGAACAAATTTCTTCATAGGAATTTGCGATTCGGTAGGACACATGGTCCCACAATTATGGGAGGATTTTTTTCACGAATTTCAATATGTAATGGCCCATTGACTATTAAGGCCAACTTTAAGATATCAACTTATATTCTTGTGTTCCCGCGGATTCGTTTAGGCCTGTTTCGATCACCGTATTTAACACACACACTAATTATGTATCATTTTTTAACGCAGCTATGGCTTTGTCCTTATTCTTACACAATCGAACAATCGGTTGTGTATGTTTTGACTGTTCGATGGGCCTTTTAAATGCGCTTCATCTGCGAACTTGTTCGAGTTAAGAATTTATCTACTAACAATTTGAAAGTAGCATCATTTCAAGCATTCATTTCCATTGACAGGGAGGCGCAGCTTCGCAAGCTGTTCAAGCAAGCGGATAACGACAATTCCGGCACTCTCAGTTCTAAGGAACTGAAGGGATGTCTTTCGAAACATGACGCTAAACTCAACACCAAGAAAGTGGACGACTGGATCAAGAAGCATGACAAAAACTTGGACGGGAAACTAAACTATGAGGAATTTATCGAATTCATGCTTGACGTATTGTAACAATGTATGATGAATCTCTTATATCAATAGACCCGCGTATGAGGTCTTTCTTGAGATACTGACTCGGCGGTAATTGAATAAAAAGTCGCAAAACAAACGCGCACCCAACGGGGCAAAGCTTTGGCATACAAATTACCAATTTTTGCGGATAGTTCGTGAATGCTTTCGTGTCTAACGTGAAGATGTAGGGAGGTTCACCAACCACATACCAGATAAGACACATCATGGCAAAACCCTAAAGGTTAAAGACTAGCTGCAATGTTCTAACACAGATAACATCTCTTCATCTGGAGATACTGCTGCACGCACCAGGTCCCATGTCAGCTGGATGCACCGTGTAGAGATTGTAGACCACGTAGCTTCCAAGAGTTTTTGCTTGGGTTCCACGGACCTTATGCACGTTGAATACGAAAATATTCACCTGATACCTAGACACGTCGGGGCTGACCTATCGTGGAGTAGGACACAGTCGCAGCAGATTGGAAAGAACTAATTTCATGTCAGCATTGATTTTCGCCGCTCCATCTCCTCGACCATAACTAGTGTTAAAGCACTAGTTTGTTACACCTCTTTAGCTGCTTCACCAACCTGTAGGGGCTCGAACTTCGAGGGCATTTACGGGATTTCGGGGATCCTTTTTCAAACGTAGTTCGTATCTTTGAAAAACGGTAGAAGTCCAACTGATGTGGGAAGTTGAAATGCGAGCAACTAATCCGTAAACCCTAAAAAGTCGGGTGAGTTTTTAGAGGAATGAGACAACGCATTTGAGCAAATTATGGTATCTTTGGGAAAAATAGCCAACTCTTTAACTTTGAAGAATTTCTCACTAAGCTCTTGAAGCAAGTTGATCAGATTTATTGAAATCTACCGAATGATAGACAAATAGACGGATAGCCTCCGACTTGTGGCGTATCTCATGAATGAATGTAACTGCACACAGTGTTCTCCACAAAGAACTCGAGCCATTAAGATGGACTAAAATAAAGCCACTCTTGTGGACGCACTCGTTTAAACATATCCAATAGATTCTTTGTAAGAAAGCCTCGAATTGGATGAAGAGATTTTTTAGTAATAATGATTCATCATAGAAAACCTTCTGAAAAGGAGAAAAACCTACACTGTTGCAACGCGAAAAGCCCTAAGGTTCTCAGTATAAAAGTTCACGAGGTGTGACTCTTGGTAGCAATCAATCAGGTAATAAAATTTTGTTTGTAGCAAATGAAACTGGCGTACAAGGATTGCCTCACTAATCATCACCTACGGCACAGACCGTGTCAAGTGGTCCTTTGTACGACCATTATCACCATTACCATCTATTCAGTCGTTTTTCAGTGCCTTGCACATGAGCACAAACGTTTTGCGCAGAGAGTAGTGACTACTTTGTTTAACATAAGTAGCTAGATAAACGGGAGAAAAATTTACGCAGGAAATTCGGTGAACGGTGAGATTCATCGAAAGCATGACCAACTCGTGCAGATCCTCACTTTTTTGTTTATTTGGAT
This sequence comes from Opisthorchis felineus, assembly GCA_004794785.1. Taxonomy (NCBI): domain Eukaryota; kingdom Metazoa; phylum Platyhelminthes; class Trematoda; order Opisthorchiida; family Opisthorchiidae; genus Opisthorchis; species Opisthorchis felineus. The sequence continues at coordinate 810,860 of SJOL01009700.1, read as the reverse complement.
GCTCTAAGGGCTCTGTGCATGCTACGCAGAGGGCGTCGTCTTATATTGAATAAGAATGGAAGGAGGCACGTCCAAAGCTATACATCATACCGGATAAATCACTTTGTGAACTCTTCCCACTTAGTAAGCGGGGCATGTGACTGGATTTTCGCCATTTCTGAGACTTACCGGTATTAATTCCTGGTGGGACAAAAGCGTTCTGTGCTTACAGATACAAATACATAATCTGTGTCATTACGAATATGTAATTGATGAACTTCATGATCCGTGTTTTTGCAAATGATCGAACACAAATGGCGAGTTTTGCAAAATCGCGTAAAGGAATACAGGCGAACCAGAACCAGAACAGAAAGCCTTGTAAGCAAAATGTGCCCAAATTTAGTATATCCTTGAGAAGTAACGCTCAATAAGAATGAGTGAATCACTTCAAAACCATTCGATTCAAACTCAGTTATAGTTTCGCCTAGGCGGCCCATATACATTTGCATCGCTTAAGCTTCCCATTGTAAGCATTCAGGGAGTCACTGCAGCTTCGAAATCATGAGTGTTCGTGCAGTTGAAAAAATAGAACTTACACCGAAGACCGTTAACTAAAGTCGAGTGAAATACATTAACTTCAGTATACGTTCCCATCATCACAGTTAAATTTCGCATCCAGATAATTTGAATAGTCCTCGTTCTATCTTTGCGCGATTATTCTGGTTGGTTTACACTAAAATCGGGCTTTACTTGACTCTAGTTTCGCTGTTACTACGGGTCATCAGCAGTGCGTATCCCTTGGTTCTTGCCAAGAGTCAGACTCCGGACATGCAACATGTGGTGCAAGCGTATTATCAAGCTGGCCGTATTTGGATTATAACGCAGAAACGAGTAGACATGTTCCTACTTTCAGCTTTCCCGACGCATCAGACAGTGATTGAAGGAGGAGCAGTCTGAGTATGATTTAGTGATACTGCTAATAAGCTGGTCATGGCTGGACGGAGATCGCGTGTTCCAATATCCCTGGAGTTTTGTGAGATGCGCACTGCTGATAACGCCCTTTAGGGATGTAGAGTACTTCTCAGCTTCTCGGCATAGACTGGTCTTACTTGGAGGGCGAGACCCTCAATGAGATAGCATTTAGACGCTTCGTGTGTGACAGGCCTGCGATCAAAAACCTACTGACCCCTATTGCTATCACAGTAACTTCACACGGTTAAGTGTAGTTCCCCGCACCGAACTGCCGTACGAAGTAGCCTGATGAGTTCACTGTCCGCAATTGATTCGTTTTCCCATGTACCTGCTTCATAAGCGGGTGCTGCCTAATTGTGCTGTTGGGAATGACCTTGACCACACTCAAAAGACGACTCGTTTTTCCTATTTGAGGCATCACTTTTTTTCGAGTGTTTGTCGCTCAGGATGTTCTCAATCCTACAGCGAAGATGACATTATTAGACTACACTGTACGGACGCATTGAACCCCCTGGGATTTACCCTATTGAGGGGTTTTATTTAACAGCGGCATTTGCTTCAGCTCGATTGCCTGTGCCGGGAAACCCAGGCGATATGTAAGGCGATACTCTCTTTGCATTATCCTTAGGCAACGTGATGTACTGGTGATGCGGGCTTCGCTGATTGCATACATAGCGGTTTCATCATAGCAGCCAGACTTGTTCGCGTCTGCCGCAATCAACGACTGTGCAATTAGGGAGCCTATTCATTTCGGTAATACTGATCTGCTGAATTTCTGTTCCGATGTGACTTACACATTGGCGAATACGGAGGAACGAACGTGACGGCATATAAGAAACCTCGGTTGTATCGACCAGGTGTGGTAGGGTAGGGGCTGATGAGATATTCATTTTTTCTCAGCTGATTGGCATCGACTGACTCCGTGTACGATAGACGGGTCACAGCACGTGACATTATCCTGTCTATAATGCTAGATGGGTCGATCCTAGCTTCCATCAAGCGTTATTCTGCAGGTTCCATAGTTCAGTTTTCCAAGGACGAAATGGAGGAATGGCTGCAATATGGACGCATCCGTCCATCTGTGGACCTTCATTCAATGAATTCAGAAAGGATTTATTGAGACAGACAATGATAACAGATGGGTTTCGTGATTGCAGCAGCTACCTATGTTTCCATATGACTAGACCTGAGCCCAAACTCGCCAATCTGTTCACAGAAGCGCTCCATATTTGGAACTTTCACAGCACACTGGAGATAAGTGCTTTAAAGTCGATTATGCTGGGTTTCGGTTTGTAGACTGATCAATATCTCATGTAGGGCATCAGATATTTTAGTGTTTGTCTCGTGATTCGTTGTGAGACACAACAGTTTGTTCTGTCGATGTAAATGCCGCCTCAAATGCAGACGAATAGACAAATGAAATGGGCTGTAGAACGATCTCTTCTTCGATTGAGGTTGGCCTGTTTGGAGTCGAAGGGCCAAGTCAGAGTTGCGCGGCCGGAAAATTGTGATCAAAAGCGACTGATAGCTTCCGTTTCATGTTTACGCGTATATGATCCCGTTCAAACGAAGTTAAGTGTACAAGCCTTGGTTTGTGATTGGTGAGCAGTTATTCTCCTTGAAGAACCCTACATGCCCAACAAATACGGAATCCACTGTTGAATATTGGCCAGTGAGCAGACAGAGAACTTGCACAGTCTTCTCTCCTAGGCTGGATCTCTTGAAAACAGGCAGGTAGTGGTAGGTTACTGGCCCAAGGAGAGGGAATAGCTTGATTAATAAAGGGTATGACGTCGTTACAGGTCTTCGTCCTGCAAAATCAGTAAGAACAGCCCTAATTTGTCTTATCGATCTATTGAGATGTGCCACAGTGGAGGTGATCCCGATGCAGGAGGGCGTCAGTTAGAAATTACGTACAAGAAGCTAAAGCCGGTGATCTCAACAACGCATTGTAGCTATCCAAAGTAGGCATTGAAGCAAAGGAAAGCCTCACTCACATTAGCCCAAAGCACAACAGTGGAGTAGACAACATATTCTGGAACTACACTGTACTTTGCACATCCAGATATTGGCTCAGGAGCCGTTGTGGAGAGTGTCTTATGGAAGACTTGTTTTATCAGTAAGACTGTATCAAGTGAACACATTTTATTGCACCAACAAACCATTCAGCACACATCACACCTTCCTCTCTCACCCAATATACTCAAACCAGAATGCCACCTGTCTGTAGAGGAACAAGTCGCCGGAGCAAAACAAGCACTGCCCCTACAGGAAAACGATATTCACGGATTTGGTTCTCTGAAAAATCGGAAAAGACTTTTGTCAGACCAATAGGAAACAGCTGAAGTTACATTTGGAAATAGAGCGGTTTGACAGATTTCAAATTTTGGCTTCCTGTCGGGTCTGCGCAAACGAATTCTGATGGGTGAGGATGACAGCTCGAATGGAACAGTGAATCTACTCAAGTCTAAATGAAGGATCATCTCCACCCAAGAATGATGCCGGGGACTGTGTCTACAGAATTATTTTCAGTGACTGTACAAAGGTCTATATAGGACAGACGACTAGAGAACTTCACATCAGAATTGGTGAGTACAAGGGGAAAATTAACAAGCTTTTTGAACAACGCAGATGAATATCGAACATCACTGAAGGACCCAGCATTGGCGAGAGATGGGCACTAGACACGGGACACAAATTAAATCTGGAAAATGTTGAAGTTTTGAGACAGCTACTACGGTTCATGTTATGGCGACTGATGGTCTAGGTGGTGGAACTTACCAAGCTCTTGGGTTTGACTAGAATAGAAGGCGTAGAACTGGTGACCGTATGGAGAAACGTTCTGAATCCACCGAGTTGACACGTGGTGATGCACAGTTTTCAACAAAGAGGAGTCATCAGCAGAAGTAGTTTAGATCTAAAATGCACAAGTCAAGCCGACCGATATTCCACGTAATCTCAACCACCTCCCCTAACTAAACTGTTTTGTCACTAACAGACCCACAAAGACCAACAAAATTTGCCAGTGACACCCAAATGAAACACATTGCACAGGAAGATCAGGGACCCCCAATCTATCGACCGTAAGATCTAGAAAACCCACAGTAACCGACAAGACCTCTGGACTGACATTCAACCCTGACCTAGTGTGCCATTCGGAAGAGATCTTGCTTATAATTGTTCTTCGCATGTCATAAGATGCAGGCAATCTGCTAACCTACTCACTTGGTCTGACAATGCTTTGTGTCAACAGGGCAGCTTTTCCAAGCCAGAAACTCTTTAGGAAACCCTCCTGAAGCACTACTCGAATACCGTTAGTTAGCCAAGTTTGCAGAACAATTTTATTCTCTAATTCTCTCGGATTTGAGAACTATGGGATGAACAATAAATCCTGCACAAATCACGGGAAATCTATTTGTTTTGCATTCTCAATCAAATTTGGATAAGGTTAAACTGGAAAGTCGTTCCAGTGTTGAACCACATTCTACTGTTTCGTTCATTCTGGCTTAACCTGACTCCATAAAAACTAGCCAAGGACTCGTCTATGACAGTGTTTGTGGAACAGTTGGTAGATTTCTTGGCGGATAACGTTTCGCTCTTGACACAAAAGCTTCTTCAGGCCAAGTGACTAGGTTACGAGGTTGGTCGAGACTTAAGGCGAAAGGAGGACCAATCAGTTAAGTCAGGCTAAATCGGTATTAGGTTTCTTCTAAGAAAATTTGTTTGCTAGGTTGGGTCAGCGAGTGGTAAGACGTACATGGATGTGGGTTCAGCTTAGGGTCTAGTTCTTCCGGTTCGCTTCACGTGAAGAACGTCGTTTGCACTTTTTGTCCGTCTCTGTGGATGAGCTGGTGCTGAGTCTGTTACCGAAAAAATGACTTCTCAATCGGTTCCAAGCGTTTTCTAACCTTAAGACTCGTAGCTGAAGTAAAGTGAGTTGCACGCGACGCAAAAGCACACAGCGATCCTAATCGGTTCGAAAACAAGAGAACAACCAAGGGTGTATGCTCGCTGGCACCATCGCGCTGAACACACGCCACACATTACAGAACACAAATGACCGTTACTACGAGTAAAAATTTTCGGCACACTGACTGTACCCGAAAATGACCCCAGAGAATCACTCAGTAGAACTGAATTTGGTCAATGCTAGCACACAGCGAAGGTATACCTATAAACGTGGGAAAGTCGTTAGACCTGAAGTTGCAAGTACGGATTTCCGGTGCAGCGTCCAAAACCAGCGGTGCATGGACACATTCTCAAGGGAAACGAATGTTTGAAACTTATAATCACGTGACAGTCTTCGCGGGCGTTCAACTGAAAACCAAGGGTGACTACAATGGTGTATTTATCGTTTTCTTAAAATAATTCACTAAAGTATAACTCTTCATGAAGAAATCCCGAAAACAAAACAGATCAACCAGACCTCGCTGAATTAAGCTCCCCTTTCGGGGTTCTCTCTGCAGACGAAATCTATGTTAAGTTATCCCGGACATTTCGAGCCTTATGTTTAATACTATAACATAAATGTTGTCAAGTTAGTCTTTGTACGGTAGGTTCGATTGGAGACCTGAGTCGTCACATCTTGCAATTAAATGCCCACATCCCCATGCGGTTGTATTCAACTAGGAGACAAGAGTGCGATACGTATTGTGACCAGACCTGCCTGATGAGCCCCAATAGGGCAAAATTGGACCATCGATGTACAAGACTTTTATCTCCCGCAAGGTATCACAGGGAGCACAATCGTTGACATGGTTCACACAATTCGTAGACCGCCAGAGTACGTTGGGCATTTCGATGAAATGTTGCTAGGAAGCGATGCCATTGATATAAAAAATACTTCTAAAAGGTTTCGGGCATAAAAGGCCGAGAATCAAGTTTTCTAACAAATCTAAACTTGTCTAGGCCAAACTCGATCTTCCATTGTAGTTCTGTGTCTGTTTTTGTGAGGAAATTTCACCCATCTTGATCGTCTGGACTGCGAGTGCCGCGTGTATTGTACCACAATCTACGCAGTAGGGATGTTGACCCTTACGAATACTTATTTCGGCCTACAAGTGAAGGGATATGCGACTTCGAATACGGAGTTCTTTAATTCGAACTACGAACTATCGGACTCGAAAGGTAAAACCGCATACACAGGGTTTTCGAGAAAATCAAACTCCTCAAGGGTACTCCTGCAATTTCCTGGAATTTGTTTGAATAGTTAGCACGATGACATAATAATAGCAATCAGGAATCAGCCTTCCACCAGATACAGGCACGGTGCTTTAAACTACGTTGAATAGATGCTACTAGATGTTTCATCAGTAATACAAGCCGTTGCCCAAGTATTTGAGAAGATTGCTAAAATCGCGACCCTCAAAAAAGCTAAATTTAGCAACAAAATTAAGACATCCAAAGAGTGTTTTATGAAGCCCTAATGATTTTTGTGGTGGATTTGTTTATGCTGAATTAAGAGAGACGGTATTCGCTTGGTTGTACAGCATTTGTGGACTATGTGTGCTAACCTCTGAGGGGGGTTAATATCCCACTAGACAACAGCTGCTCCTGACGCGCTACTCATAAAGTGCCTCAAAACTCTTCGACAGCCCACCAACGGTTTAGCCCTTCTTGGGGTAAATCAGACAGACGTAATCTCCGAGTTTCCACCAACCCCACATTCTACCTAACACAAGTGGCAAAATTTGCTCATTTCTAAATGAAGATGCTGTTAAAAGGAGACACAGCTGAATCCCAGCTGCATCTCCCGTTTATAACATTCTTCGGCTGAGTGCACTGCACAAAGGTCAGTTCTTGTTTCGGAATTTCGAAATATTGTTTATTGACATGACAGTCGAGTCCATAGACATGAACAAATGTTCCTTTCTGACCAACGGTTTCTGTCTTCCGGTACATTCAATGAGTGGGCATACAGTGATCTTCAAAGGAAAGAGCAGGCCATGGAAAAGGTCACCTGATTTTGTTTGGACGGATCACTCTTACCAACCTTGCAAAGAAATGATACCAGAATATAAATTCTTCCCGTACAACAATCCTCGAGTTAACGCACAGACGAAATGCTTGCTATCATTAAGTCGATATCAACATCATACTACGTCACAGAACGATGTTAAACATAACAAAGTAAATAAAAATGAGGACAAAACTCGAATGTGACTTTCAAAAATCGAGCTAGAATTTAGAATTACGCGGCATCAATAAAACAGTCCGATTAGGGGAGCGAAAAACGGGTGATTATAAACAAGGCAGTTGTTCGATTTAACAAGTTGGTACCAGGAACTTCGCGATGACAGCTCGGGAGGAGAGAAAACAAGTGAAGTGGTACTACCTTTGAGAACGCAGGGCGCACACAAGACGCAAGACGCACACACATTCCAAGAGTAGACCTATGTCCTGTCCAAGTGAAAGCTAATCACACTGCTGATAAGCTTCTCCTGACAGAACCGTCAAATGTTCAAACTTGTAGCCGGGAGGTCTTGGGTCCAAGGCTCCCTACTGGAGTTTTGTGAGATACGCACTGATGATGATTCCCAGCAAGGATGAAACAGCTGTACAGTGCTTCTCGGCTTTTCAGCATAGATTGGCTTCACTTACAGAACGAAGTCTACACTGAACATTCTGTAGTTACTAATAAGGGCATTTTTGTGGTCCAACTGTTTGTGGCTGTTAAAAAGAAATACGAGACTGTCGCTCCTGTCATGCCGGAGAGAAATGGCCAATCAGTATCTTAAAAAGGTTATTCGAAAGAGCTCTGATACGTTACTTTTGAGCCCAGTCTTGTGCGTGATCTGACTGTAATCTTCATGGCTTCACCAAAACATCAGTACCATGTTCGGCATCTTTTAGAATACATATTTTGGCCCTTAAAATTTTTGTTTATGATGGAGAAACATTACTGGCCTGGTCGCCAGTTTCATGCTAAATCATGTGACTCAGGTTAGGACGGTGCCAAAAATGTCCTGTGCACTGAAAGGGCTTAAATTCCCCCAAGCACAGGAAACAAATGTATGCTTTAGTAGAGATGAATTATCAAACACAACAAGGAGTTTTCAGCAATCATATGAGTAGTGTATTACGTGCAGACCTAACAGATTTTGCACGCTCCGACTGAAAACAAAAAACAGGTAGGATTTCTTCGTTTCGTTGATCGGAGACGCTATCTTCGCTTGGTACTTCCGCAGCAATCTATCAGACTTCAACCTCGGTGGAAAGACTGTGTTTGTAAACTGATTTCGGGACAAATGGCATCGACTATCCAACCATTTGCTAAGCCTAATCGACTGACTCACGTGTCTGATAGTCAAACATGTAGTAACTAGACCCTGTGTTTAAACTCAGTGGAAAATTGGTCATGCTAGCATTTATAGGACGCACGCTGACCCTAAATACTTCTCAGTATGGACTCAACTTTCCGATTCAAAGCCTCTTTCATAAGTCCTCAGAAGTTCAACTGGTTGGTGGAATTTTCTCAACCGGTAAAAGCCTCACAAAAAACCTGTCCTATTCCTCTGAAGAGACCATGCGAGACCGCTTTCTTCTAACAGCGACAGTCTTCATCCATCCGAACAGACCAGAAGAGGCCAGGATTCGGCGGCCTCTTGGACTGCATCTTACGACGACCCTTGTCCCTATCTGAGGAGATCGCCTAGCAGGACCAACTAAATGTGCTTTAGTCTGGAAAGCAAATTTCATAATCTACCTTGTATACAGCATCCTCATACATAGGTGAACAGAAACATGAAAGGTTCACTCAACTGCGAGACCATTTGCCCCACTCATAGATTCTCAAAATCGAAAATTTGGCTGACACATTCGGTGGTGCCTATTTCAATATTTCCAAGTTACCACGTGCTTTACTGCAATTATACTGGACAGAGCAGTAACAACTGATTCCACGGTCCGGTTAAATGATGCTGGTCAGTTCCGAGTTGGTTGGTTTTTAAGCTACTTCCTTGTTCTGCAGGTCGGTTCTGACTGATTCCAAGAAAATACTCTGAGATCTGTTGTTACACTTTCTGAATGACCACTGTTTACTGCTGCTTCGTGTTGTTCTGTTCGGCAGGGGTCAGCCAAATCAAATACATCCAAACTTAATTCGCTGAGTTGAAGGAGCTTTGAACTCGTAAACAAAAATATCCAACGTCCTTATTGGAATTCTGACTACTCCAGAAAAAAGCTGTCCCCAGAGGCAAAGCATGAAGTTCTAAAGAGGCTGGTCATGAGACACATTAAGGGCTCCTGGAGTTAACATAACGAAACAGCGATTATCATCGTCCGAAAAGTGCGTTTGGCTCATAGTAGTTGAAAAGTAGAAACGCCGGGTAGCTGTGGACGTATGCTCGTCAACTGAATGACCCGGTTTTAAGCAAAGTGTAAACGCTGAGAACAGCTCCAATTTCCGGAAGCACGTGAATGACCTCGCAGTTGTAGAAGTGTGAAAAACTGTTATACAAATTAGTCCCCCTATGGTAGGTTATTTTTGCAGGTAAGGTAAACCTGAGTCGGTATATAAGCACCAACATCCTGTTGTCCACGTCTTTGGCTCAAACAGGTGAGTGTTTGCTTCATCGTCTTTCCGTTTACTGATACCGTGTGGTGTGTACTTTGTTACTATGCTATATTATACTACTTCCAACCCGCTAATTTTCATTAAAGGTCTCCAAAATCAAACAGTCTGTTATATTCTGAAATAGTTACTGAATACATTGGTACATCAATGTAATCTTTCTTGGTAGTGGACGGTGGGTTTCTATTCGGACAAATCGACCAACTATCCAGTTTTATGTGGCACCCAAACTGATTCTCAGTCCAGCAGATAACTCAGATAACCCAGCAAAATCCCGGACTCCATCATATTTCAACTAAACTATGAATAGACTTACTGCTTAATGACAAATTGACCAAAACAAAAGGCCTGCTGTTTTACGGAACAGGTACTAGGTGATCTTTCCCATGGTCTTCAAATCAACCTGTCGTTCTTTGACGTTTGTCGTCTCATCTTCTACTGAGTAGTCCCAAAGTCTATCTGTCAACTAGATAGCAGCCTTGAAGAAGAATTGTCAAACATGAATTTTTCAATGCAAAAAGTTGGCTTTTTTGCCGCTTATTCCACTGTTTGTTGTTGAAGGCAACCGAAAGTTAAGGCAGTTGGTTTTCATCTCTTCGCAATGTATGTTGCTGAACTGCCGGATTTGTAATATTAAACGTGCCTAGACAACAACTGTCTTGGTGTATCTCATATTTGAATTATCAGAACGCTTGAATTGTTGAGTTTCGAGCTAATATACATGTCGAACTCATGGCACTTGGGACTCCATGGGGTTCACCATGTGCAGTACCATGTTGGTACTGTTTCGCCTGATGTGGTGCTTTTGAAATGCGATTATTACGGAAGAGGACACGATGGTGGTCTAAGCCCACTTTTTTGGTGCAAGTTGTCATGAGCCTAAAATTTGTGGTTTTCTATCCATAAATGTTCAGTACCGGATATCGTTGACCTACCACACAAGTGATCTATTCATGTATACCATTGAGGATCAATAAACGAAGGGTTGGATGACCCTATAACCCGATCATTAGTCATCTTAACAACGTTCTATGAAATCATCTCAACTGAGCTGAGCAACCTAAATGTTACATTTTGGGGATGAGTTGATCATCTAAAGACCTGAGTAAGTGTGGTTGAATTAACAGACGCGCAGGTGAGCCGTCATTGGACAAGTCAATTCACCCATACTTTAAATAGTCTTAGAGTTAACAGCTCAACTAACTACTCATTAGCTCACGCTCCCAAGTATATCTCATGATCCGCCGGAGTGCAATCAAACCAATAAACCATCGATTAGTATGAAATGTTCATTGTCAAGTCCACTGGTAGCATCAGGAAGGCGCACTGGAGCTAACCAAAGGATATTATGGGGAGATTTGAAAGTTTCAGTCGATAATTTGTCCTCCAGGTGAAACCAATCTATGCCGAAAAGCCAACTGGCACTCTGCAGCTGTTTCATCCTCAAAGAGAATCACCATCACAGCGGATCCTATGAAACTCTCGGGATTCTCGGATCCGTGACCTCCCGGTCAAGTTTAAAAGCTTAACCGTTCGGCAGGGAGCGGCTGAATAACTCACACGTGAACAGGCAAAACGCCACTCACTCTTCGATCACTGAAACCCCATCACGTGGTCACGTATTGACCGGGCCCTCAAGTGATGATTTCTCAGACGGAAGGTTCACTTGTCGTGTGAAACATTCTTCCTTCTGAGTTATTTAAAACCAAAGGATCTGAACCCGGAATTTGAACACGAATTTAACAGCTTTCCAAATGAATGGTTTGTATTTTGCCCGTCAGTGGAGAGGCTCTCATGGGAAGACTAGTATACTCATAAGTTTTCGAGATGAAGTGCTGAAATCTGCAAGCTAGCATCTAACACAATAGATACCCTCCGAAACAACTGATATGAGCAAACAGTCACATCGGTTCAATGCACGTATAGGAAAAGTGGAATCGTTAATGAGCAAACGTTCATTTCACTGTCTTCTAAACAGTCCAGATAACGTAGAATGAGACTGACATGGCTTCAGGAAAGACGAAACCGTTTCTCAAGGCGAGAGTGATGTATTGGATGCTAGTCTATTTGGTTTGTGCAAAGAAACTCAAACGCCTATCGAGTTTCATTTCGGTCACCCGACCTTGGGAGGGGATAGGGACGCGTGACTCTTTGTTGTGTGTGACTTGTGATAAATTGCAATTAGCAAGAGCATCGATCCCAACCTCGTCTTCACCGTAATGTGCTGGACTGGTTTGCCTGATCGCAGTCGAAAGTCTGAGGATAGCTTTTTGATGCAAAATTTTATGCGCTTCATTCACTAACACGGACAAGACTGGGTAGCCACTGATTACTTCATCTTCGTCTTCCGTTTGTAAACTCATGTTAAGATTGTCTGGGACACTGTACCGAACTCTGAACTTACATATATTGTGCGTACAGTGGACTAGGCACTAGATGACGAAAGTGGCTCTCAGTGTAGTCCTGAGTTTTCTGTACACAGTAACATGAAAAAACGGCCCAAGGTAGGTAGTCCAGTCCACCTGTACTTTGAGAAGCACGTTTAGCAGTAGGGCTGTATACTTTCGCTCATGATGGCATGCAATGAAAGTCGTTTATGCTGGAGGATCAAAACGAACCACTTTCGTGTGATTGATGGAATCCTCTTCAATAGGTGCGTCTTACCAGATTGTCACTGTCGGCCACTACGAGATGTGAGATATTGGGAAGAATGTTCTCAAGGTGCTTAGATGTGAACTTTTGATGTCCAAGAAGGCGCCCATTCATGCTATCACATGTTCCAGATGTCCTAACACTATGGCGTCATTTTAAATTATTTCCGTGATATCACAGTTTTTCCCGAGGAACCGACTATAATCAGCCGATCCGAGTAAGGAGCAATTGTTGAAGGGTATCAAGAGGATCACTCAGATGTGGTCCGTCCTGAAGGAGAACCCCGGCAGCCGGAGGCTACCGTATCTATTTTCTTGAAATGTTAGAGACGATGCTATAAGTTAAACTACCCAAACAAATATTAGTTCTGAAGTACTCGGATCACTATATGGAACGCCACAAACTGAAGTGGTTGGCACATGACGGTACTATATTGTTCCAAAAGAATATCGCCAGACTATTTGCAAAACCCCTCCAGCTCAAGTTACAACCAATTCATAAACATGTGGAATATTGGAATACATCACCTGCAACCGGAAACCGCGTTGGCGGTTTTGCGTTTTTTGGGCAAGAAAGTGGGAAGATCAATCATTCTTCAGTCACAGTGATTTGTTGTAGTCTGGCTCATAAGGAAAGACCAGGTGGCTTGTGTATTTCTCCTATTTTTGAAAAAGCCGTTTATTTCTTGCGAGTAGTAGATTTCCGTTTGCAAGGTTAATGAACAAAAGCATCAGGCCTAATCTGGGCGCAAGTTCATCCCATAATTGACCAAAGTGTGGACGAGTTTGAAATACTGTGACCCCCGGATTAGTTTGAACAAGGCAGTAAGAACTCATTTCGTGCAACCTTGTCTGCAGCAAGATGTGTAAAACTGGATAAAAGGGGTCAGATTTTAAGTCGTGTGCCGGACGAGAATATGTGAAATATATTCACGCCACAACAATCTTGTTCTTGCTGCCTTGTTTAACAGGGGAGTGTCTTCAAAAAAGTGATCGACTGATCTCAAGAGCTTCACAGGGCTTATTGATTTTCCCGAGCAGGTCGAATTCGTTTACTGGGTGGCATCTACGTTTGGTGTTGTTTTGCACACCTACTACTATCGATTTGTTCCACTTCGTTCACTCTATAAATCAAAGCCATGAGTAGTGTGTTATGTCCAGAGAGTGTTTTGCGATAACTCTAATATCGTACTAACAGCTTTGTGCAGCACATTTGGTTGATGAATTTCGCAAACGGCAGGTTAAGCTGGGATACAGATGAGCCCTCCATCAAAACTAAATCCGTGTTTCGCCAGAACATGAGGTTGAGGTAAACTCGGTAGCTGCACCTACGCGCTAAGACTCAAAAAGTGTGGGCGAAAACGATGGAATTGTTTTCAGCGACTTTGTGAGTAGTGTGTTACGTCTAGATAATACACTGCGATATCTCAAATATTGTGCCAACTGAAAGATGAGGCGGCTTTGTGCACCACGTTCAGTTGAGGCAGAATACCACAGACGAGGCATTCAGCTAGGATTTAGTTGAGTCGCCCGTTACAACATAACGTTGAAGGAAACTTGGTGACAGAACCTACCTTATGAGCTCCAGGAAGTGATGAATCCGTCGTTTTCTGTCAAGCAGTTTTCAGCAACCTTGCGTGTAATGTGTCCTGTGTAGGCAAAAACTAATCCCATTTGTTGTTGTAGCTCATCTGTTCATTCGCCGCTTGTCTCCTCATTCGTGTGGCAAATCCTACGCTGTAATGTCTGAAGGGTAAGCTATCGTGTGTTCTTCTAACCCATTCAAAAAACTACACCCATACCATTTTATCTTTTCCTGAATTCATCCATGAAAACCTATTGTATTCGGCAAAAGGAGCGTTTTTTTCTTAGCTCAGTACAAGATAAACCACACTGCAAAGCTGTAAACATATGAATATTTTGTTGTTGGGGCATTTCTATCCACCAGGACAAAGTGACTAGTCCTGATTGTAACTTATCGGGAGGATGTTGAGGAATGCGTTCGTCTGAAGTTCATGTCCGAAGTCTGCAATAGGTTCATCGAGCGGTCGCTGAGCTTGCTCGCGTACACGAGGTGCATGACGGCAATTTAAACTTACACGTTCGTTGAAACCTGCAGGGAATCTGACCACTACTCATGGAGGACCTAGTAATCGGCACGCAAATCGCTTTGAGTTTCGGGACTGACATCTACGAATTAAGGTTGTTTGTCTCTAGGGCAG
>SJOL01009700.1:771766-783830 GCA_004794785.1 Opisthorchis felineus | reverse complement strand
TATTTTTATTGTACATGGTTACAGACTTTTATGAACCCATGCACGTCATACTTGTTTGGTCAACCTCCCAGTGCTAAGGGGATCTAATAAGAGCAAAATCTGAGTCCATTGCTCTCAGGTTTTCTGTGGACTCACCAAAATAATTGCAGCAGGATAGGAGGACGATTGTTCGCACGACACTGACGGCAACCCAAACTATATTTATCATTTCTTATTCCCCTTGAAGGGCTAAACTCTCGATATAAATGCTAATAATGGCTCCATTCGGTCATTTGATAACCCCGATGGAACTCTGTGGGAAAAAGAGCTGAGAAAAGCCATCTGAAATCGAGTGGGGTTTAGATTTCGAATCCAGTCCACACAATCACAAGTGACTTTGTTTCGGGTTTGGTAGTACTGCTGACTCCATACGTTTTGGGCCGCTATGCAGCGAACGACTGCCAAAGTTGATCGGTCAATTCCACTCGGTACTTTGTGCGGATGAATGCGGAGACAGGTGAAAACCGCGGATATATATTGCTGTCACAACTGGTAAACCGCGAGGTCTTTAGGAGACGGAAAGTGGATTCGCAGTATTCGAAACGAGACGTTCAAACACACACAAAAGAAAAGAAAGGAGACGCTGGTTCACGCATTGTCTAGATCTCCTTGAAATGTTTCTTTCTTCACAACAGTTTCCAGTTGCAAGCTCTGCCCATCCACACAGACAGGGGAAGGCAAACAGTTGATGATGAATTCAAATCAGCTGATGTGTGTTTGCCTCGAAAGCTCATCCACAAGTAAGCAATCAGATGATATCATCTGGGAAGGCTTAGTGACTAACTATGCTAGCCCAGCTGAACTACTGAAGCACTTTTGCACAACAAGCAGGTAAGAGTAAGGAAGAAAAGCCGAGAAGTTAATAGGAGGCTTTGTTCTAGATTGAGATTCCCTTGCCTAATGCTTCTCCGATATTGTTATTCTGCACCTCATGCAATGGTTCGTATGCAAGTGACTGATGCTCGGATAAGACAGCGATGCTCAAGCGAGAAAGCACTAAAACAATCTTGACTGCTATATGAACATGGTCGATCAATCACCAAATTTGGTTGAAGTCTTCCTCGGCGTAGACAGCGGGTCATCCAAACTGGTGGGTACGCACAGTAAACAGAGTATTACGGATCGCGGTTCACTCAGTGAACGAGTTCATGGTGGTGGTGGTGCTGGTGAGTTGATAATCGAAGGTCTAACGAACGAACTATGCGCAAACAAACGTTGCGGGAGCAAAAAATGTATGAGGTGCGCGCTGATCGATGCGTGGAAGCGGGTTGTCGGTGTTGATTATTGACACAATTTTCAATTGGTTCTTTTAGGTGTTTTGGTAGCGTTTTATGAACCAGCAGAATCAACCGGACTGAGGACTAGGTCAACAGACTGGAGAAGATGGACAGTAACACAAAGCAGCAGTGTTTAACCCGTTCTAAACACATCGAAATTGGGTTGAAATTCACTGTTTCAAACTTAGCTTCACCCGACCTTGGCTCCATCGTCATCGCCAGCGTTCTCATCCCTCTGTTGTAGATTCTCCTTAAACTGAGTTGACTATCCACCTAATTTCCCCACAGATATGCAAACTGAATTACTCATCCCGGGCATAGGTTTCTTTTGTAGGGAAGTGGCTGCTTAGTTATGCGCACGATATCTGATTCATGGGGAGGAAGACCTTACCTGGTCTCTACCATGCGGTTTAGGAGGACAGTATCAGAAATTAGCAACTCACGTGTCTGTGGTAATCGCTTTCGAAGTTTTCAAATAAATACCTGGTAATTTCAACCAGACTTCATCTCACTGAAGTTGAACACCTGAATAACGTGGAGTTTACGGTCCTCGTAATACACAAAAGAGTAGGAAATAACGGCTTAATTATTCAAAGCAGCTAGGACAAGTGCTGTTTGCTTGGTCCCGGGGTTTGCAGTCCCAGGATTTCCGCCTTAATTTTGCATGAAGTTTGATACTACTCTGACCACAAATTAGTAGTAGTGCAATTAAATGAATTTAAAGTGTCAATCCATGTGCCCGCACTTGCTGGATGGTGCGAGTACGCGACAGGTCCAAATGATGTTGTAATTGAGAAGTTTGTGTTTGTGGAGAGTCATTGCTCCGTCGGATTACAATTCTGATTCAGTGGGAATAGGGGAACCGAAGTGAACGCTTAAAGTCTCAAACTGAAGCAACATTTCGAAAACCTGATTCATAAATGAGATCACAGCTCAATACACTCATTTGCAAACCAATTTGGTTTTGCGGGAGACTCACCTGGAACCCAGCTGAATCCCTCGTTTATGATGTTTATGAAATCATAGCTCATTTGCCAGTAAATGTGTGACCAAAGAGTAAGGCGTTCTCACATGTTCGATACAAATGGCAAATCCAATAGTCCAAAGTTCACAGATTTCGACTGCGAAAGTGCACAGCGGATCACAAACGCGTCTTCTCACCTCCTCCTCCCACCGTGTAAACAGGCTTCATTGTGTAATCAGCTTTTGTGAATTTCTTTTTGTTGTATGTCCGTCCATATGGTCGCGTACATGAATACTGAACTTCAGGCTCAGGGGAGAAGCTTACACCTATGCCACATGGTTGGGCCTAGGTTCCTCATGACGATTTTTGCAGTGCAACGACCTTCCTTTGGTGCAATGTCCAGCATCAATCTCAAGGTCAAGTTTGAGGGAGGCTTAGCTACGACCTTCACAGAATCCATCCTGCTAAGTTTAGCTCACATCACAACCTGGGCCTTGTGCTACAAGGCTGGCAAAACATGCTGCAGAGCGGAAAACTGAGTGTGGGAGTGAGCAAAACTTATTCATCCCACCTGTTTCCTCATGTTCTATTCAAACTGCAGTGTTCCACCACATTGGTTCGTAATTTTGTCATTTGCCTGGAGTCTCCAAGACAACCTTTCACAACCCCAACTTCTGTACTGTAAAGAGAATTACCACATTACCATGCGTTGGAGTCGTCATGACATCATGAAAACTGGATTTTGATATGTAGCTCTTATTCGCTTGAATTGATGTTCTGGCCAGAAATTGTTGGGGATGACATTTCCCAGCTGAGATCTACTCGTGATGATTTCCTGGTGAGAAGCGACACTGGCATCTTGTGCGACTGCCAATCCAGTGGGAAATTTTAACATTTGTAGGTGACGAACATGCTGAAAACCACGTTTCACATTTTATCTCTCATGACACGTCATCGGCACAGCAAGACCCTCACGTAAAGAGTCCGAAAATAAGTTCCAGTAGACCACTACACATTTTATGCAATAGTTGTCCAGTCATAAGTGACGCTAGATGAGCTCCAAGATGTCAACTTATCTTGGTTGGCTTGCACTTATTTAATTGTCGGATTTTGTAGGAGGCACGTTCACATCACTCTTGTTTGAACAGCAGTCCTCCTGTCCAGACGCAATCATTCTGGTGATACCATACCAAAGTGTGGACTCGAGTTTCGCTGGTGGCGTAGTGGCAACACACTCACGTCGCATGTCAGATGGGCTGAGTTCAAACCTCAGCACGTCCAACGGTGTGAACTGCTGATGAGCTCTAATAAGAGCGAAACTCGAGTCCAGTGCTTCCCCGCTTCGGTGTGGACTCACTAGACTGATTGCGCCCGGACAGGAAGATGACTCTTCAAACGAGAGTGACATGGACGTGTATTTTACCCTGTGTTTGTCTACACGCTCTATACAGATTCGTCTAACCTGGAGCTGATTCCCCTCGTCTCGGTCAATGCCTACTCCAATTTCTTTGCGTTACTTTGCTCTGCTCGTCAAATCCGGCCTACACACAATTCCGAAGTGACTTTTTTGGCCTCTGTTGATAAAATTTAGCTGCGTTTTTATCACAATGAACACAAATTGAAGGTTTTTAATTAATTAATTAATTAATTAATTAATAAATAAATAAATAAATAAATAAATAAATAAATAAATAAATAAACAGGCAGTCAATGAAAAAGCAGTACTGCAGCAACCCTGTACTTGTGTGGGCGCACATATATGCAGTGCCCTTGTGTGCTCTTGAGAGAAAGATGATCACCAGGCACGACTAGGACTGGATTTAATGCATGGACTCTGGATCCTTTTAGAAATGAACAAAAACTTTGAGCTGGTGTCTGTTCAGCACGAGGAGAATGCTGCTGATGTGAGTAGATTTATCCTTAATTCCTTGAAGGGAGTTTGCTGAAAACTCTTCGATAGTGCTGCATGACAAGTTTCGTCCTTCTTCAGACCCATCGGGTAGGAGTTATCGCTGGGCTTCTGTCAACCAACTTGTACTCCATTCGTGAAATAAACTCACTTGTACACCAATTCGGTTTTCGTGGGAGACCCA
Organism: Opisthorchis felineus; assembly: GCA_004794785.1. Lineage (NCBI taxonomy): Eukaryota > Metazoa > Platyhelminthes > Trematoda > Opisthorchiida > Opisthorchiidae > Opisthorchis > Opisthorchis felineus. The sequence goes on along the minus strand of SJOL01009700.1, from coordinate 779,457 downwards.
GCTGAATCCAGTTGAATCTCTCGTTTGTGGTTGTCCACTTCAACTGAGTGTGCTGCACAAAAACCGCTTCATGTTTCCGCTGGTACGATATTTGAGATATTGCAATGCATTTTCTTGATGCATTAGTGTTTCGTAATCACAGTCACCCTGATCAAAGTACGCTAACCCATGAATGCATCCATTCAGTTCACCCCTCAATTTCTCTCCTGGAGCTCGTGAATGTCATCGTGCATATCAAAACAAATCAAACGATTGTGCATCAGTACACCTTGTATGCGGGTGTGATGCGGGTTTGGCTTAGAATTTATGGTAGGAGAGAGCAGCCTACATGAAGTACACAAATTTGGTTGTTCCCGCAAGTGATCCCCAAACGCACTAAACTGTTGGACGTGTGGATCCTTCATGAAGCCAGAATAAAGTACAAGCCCTGAATATGACCCTTTGTATATACCGGTTAGGTTCCTCGTACCTGATCAGCTAAGAATGCTGGTGGCAGTAAAACTGCCCCCACTGTTCACCACTAGGTCTAATCTCTTCAGTTTTAAGTCGAGTTTACAGGCGAATCCGGGAACGCACCATTGAGTGTTTGGTGCTGCAGCCGGATGACTGACTGACATCTGTGGAAACAGGTTCGACTTTTCTATCACATGTGTCACACAGCCTTCTCTAGTAAAATAATGTTTGTCCCGAGGTGGCAAAGTCCGACAGCACCATAGTGTTTGTTTTGTGTCACGTGCGTCGAAACGAGATGGCCTATGGAGGTATAATGTTAGACGGTTATCCATTTTGCAACCAGGTGCACGATCAGAAAAAGAACTGTTTGTTACACATAGTTATCTTGGAACCCAGTGAGAACTATCCTGCACAACCATAGCCAAAGCGACCATTTGTGTACGGTCCTACATGATCTGGCCCGAAGTGGATACATCTTGCGAGGATGCTACCATTTCAGATGACGCACAGACTCGAAAATATTCAAGCGGTAGTCAAGGATATATTCGACTGCTGAGTTCACGACAACTTTCCTGAGGTACTTGCGTCTCTTGAGAACTGATTGTCAGTTGAGATGCTCTCACTTCAAAGGAACGCATTCAGTGTGACACCAAAATGTTTCCTTGATGGAAACGGCTCGTTTCAGTTCAGCTAATAAAATTCCGTCTATTTAGTGTGATGGAGTACCAGCCAGGCTTATAACATCCACAGTGGTTATTCCTCTTCGTGAACAAAGCGGGAACTAGTTCGGAGGGGACATAGCTTCGAAGTGAAATTTCGATAGACCAAATTTCCTCTTCCACAGATTTGAGAAGGAGCATCGTAGAGAACTTTTGTTAGCTCCAGGAGCGGTTATTTGCATACCTCGGAATCGTGATGTCTGCCAATATAGACTGGCGTAAACACTGAGTTATCAGACTGTGGAATAATACAAGTCAATAGAATGAAAAAGGTTGGGCCACTACAACTTGTTCCCATGGACGAACTAGGCACGCAGTAAGCGACCCTTCATATATGAAACGTGCGAGATATAACAGGATGAGACGTTTTGTTTGACTCATCCGTGAACGAAGATAATGCTTTCTGTGAGAAATTCATGAGTGTTTGTCACTGGAAAAAGAGGATTTCCTAATTCTACACACGAGAGCAGCAAATGATGTCTCTAGTGTCAGAATAGCTCAAAATTTGGTGTCAGTTTAAAATCTTAGTGGCCAACTTGGCCAAACGCCGGGGTCAGTAGATTAGAATAAAGCATCCACACGAAAATGCGATGAGATAAACTAACATAACCTTGGCTATCTTTTACGGGGACGTGTCGACAACTTGGACACAATAAAAGTACTGGTTTAAGTGGACAACATCAAAATCCCCCGTCTTGTCAATACACACTCAAGCCTCACGGACTAATCTTATTTCAGTCCAGGTCCTAACCCTGGTTTTGTTGACCTGCAACTTGAGGTGTACAGTTCAGCCCAGTTTATCAGCTATAAACCATGCTCTACGGGCAAGTTGCTACAGTTTCGTCCACCGGAAAATGGGAAAACGCTGGGGATACAGCCAAGCAATGGGAGCCAGGGCACGATCAGTTAGTTCGGGAAACTTGGCAGCTGTGTACTGTAGGCGAGAGCTTCGATGCTCCTAGCTCCATTGACTGCGTGATTGAGCCATGTCTGCCAGTGTCTCTAACCACTGGTTAGCTGAGTCTCGGAGTCCCCATCCAGGAAGGCGGCAGTTGTCGACCCGACTGAGTTCACTCGTCATAGACTGTTCACCTCTCAGTCGTTTCCGCTCAGCATAAGCCCTGGCAAAACTGCTTTGCGAGGCAAACGGTCTTCTGGGTTACCTGAGGTGTACAGTTACCTGTAAGTAAGCAGGTGATGTTAGGCATCGCGTGTCGAATTTAGGTCAATCTGACTACTATCCTTACATCCGGAACGCCTATGAAATATCTCTGCATCATGCTGTTTTCCTCATCAGAGGCTGGCAAGGGGTTTTTACTCGCTGGCCAGCCGACGATTAAAATCAATAACCATTTTTAAATTTCGTATCAATCCTTGTTCGTTCAGGTTTTAGGTGATTTGAATAGATGCCGGCTTGTTTAGAATTCTTTTGTGAGATTAACAGAATGCGTTACACATAAAGCTAGTACCGCTTTCTTCCCAGGAGCCGGAATCCACTGGTTTCCAACGGACCCATCTTGTACGGCTGCAGTTGTTGGCCATGACTGAGCGATTTGGATATGCGTGGATATTCGCCCATTTGCCGTATAATCCTTACAGCTACAAGGTCATTTTAGACGGGAATTCGACACAGTAAATGGTGCTATGGATGGGGAATACAATAATTCACACCAGATAACCTGGATTTAGAAAACACGTTACTTTTCGGCACAGGGTTGCTATGAAAGGCAAAAGGTCTACAACGTTCAGGTTGCCCAAACCAGAACTTGACAAATCAGCAAGCACGAATTGAGTGTGAACCTCGGATATGTCAGTTGACACTTCGTTAAAAGGTTTCTGGGGGCTAAATTCTGATTCCAGAACCTTGGAATGAACTGATCCAAAGTCTTCACGTCCCGCGTGTGGTCCCTTGGAATACAGTGCAGCTAAAAAGTGACCACACCTTTCTACTGGGCTTATATAACAGTGTGTAGTGTGTGAGTGTGGACCCAAATGCCCTTGAAAAACCGATAAAGCGACAATAATTTTGAACTACTAAAAGACGAATAAGTGTGTTGGGTTTAGCCGTTCTTGTGTTCAAAATATCTTATCCTAAACGGAATCTGCTGTCACCTGAAACCGGTGGCTAAGTTATATCCCCATCGCGACAGAAAACTTCTTTCTCGGATATGAAAGTGACATAGGCATGAGAACGGTGGATAAGAAATAAACTGGCTCAAGAAATGATAAAATCAACTAGACTGAATGGTCAAAAGGGAGTCCGATGTGTTCAACCAGATACTGGGCTACTCAGTCTGCCACCCACTGCCATGAGCAAACGGTAAGGTGGAATACTTGCTTCGTCCCTATCGTATAATCAAAAGCTGACTTCCATTCTTTCTCGTGAGGATATATGAGTGACGGAGACCCCGCAGAAGGCGCCAACACAGCGGGTGTACAGAGATTCAAACGTCTATGACATAAAAGTTTAGTTTGGTTGTGCTCCGAGACAAGAATGGAAAAACCAGTTGGAACCATTTAGAACACTGAGGTAAAGTGTAACTGCCGAGGCAAAATGGAAGGAAAACACTGCCGAAACGGCCACCAAGAGATGCTGTTGCAGTTTTTCCACGCTCACCTTTCCATTTTTGTGTTTTTAAGCCAGCCGATTAATTCTGGGTTTGATTTCCGGTAGGAACTGTCACCCACTGATCAGTAGTCACTTAACTCCATCGACCAGGAGTGTCACCTGGGTGAAATCATGGGTATTTCTATGATTTAGTCTCCAGGTGTATTTTCGACGTTCAACGTCAGTCGTGTCACAGTGCGCCAGATCACAATGATGTGACAATCACGTGAACACTACTGGTGAGTCAATGCGGAAAGGAGTGATGATTGAATTACGAGTTAACGGGCGGGCGAATGTTTGGGATTTTCCGACAGTGAATCTATGTAATTATGCAAAATTGCCTCGAAAACTGCTTCCCTGATAAGATACTACTTATAAGGTTGATGAAAATTGTTCAACAGCTCATTGACGGTTTCTATCTTTCCAGGCCGATCCGGTATCTCTAATCCCCGTACTCTTCATCCACCGTCCTTTTGAATTTGTGCTTCTGTGAGAGACGCCAGTATCGGATAATTTGTAAGTTCTAGGCGTAACGCACTACTCATAATGTTGCTGAAAACCTTTCGGCAACCGACGACCGGTTTCGTCCTTGTGCTGGGCGCAGTTTCTGAGTTTCCGTCAACCTTATGTTCCACTTGAACTGAAGGGAACGGAGAAACATCCTCTCATTCCCCATAGGTTTTCGACTTAGTCATCTGTACAGAATGGTAGCTTAATTCCACTGTCAGTGGCCGAGTGTTTGTCTGCCTCGACTGCATCGAACGTGCTCTGTCTGCATCGCTAAGCATGACGCGACGGCGCTTTGTGAGTCATCACAAGCGTCATGTTCATCCACATGCTGACGTTCTGTCTCTGTGTCTCTGTTGTTCGCTGGTGGTGTCCTATTGAGGGACACAATGAAGTACAATTCATGTGCAGCAGTTGGGGCCGTAAGCACAAACAATCTGTCACACCGTAGACTCCGCCCCTGTTCCCCAAACAGGACTACCTAGTTTACACGACACGAAGGCCAATGTTTAACCTACCTGCACGTATGTTTTGAATAATGACAAGAAACCACCGCGTTTTTCGCATAAATCGCCGTCAATCAAACACGCAAGTGAATCCCGGCTGAATCGCTCGTTCTTCTCCAACCGGATGTGCTGCACAAATGCCGCCTCATGTTTAAGTTAGTACGATAGTATTTCGACAAATACACTCATTTGCAAATCAATTTGGTTTTCACGGGAGACTCAAGTGAGTCTCTCGTTTATGATGTTCTTCAACTGANTTTCTCTGGTAATTACAGAATTCGACAGTTCAGGGCTTCGTTCTTCATCTAAGGACTTTTTTTCCGTGAACTACTATCGTACTATTTTCATGAAGGAAACTACTCACAAGGTTGCTGAAAACTCTTCGAAGAGTTTTCAGCAACCTTGTGAGTAGTTTCCTTCATGAAAATAGTACGATAGTAGTTCACGGAAAAAAAGTCCTTAGATGAAGAACGAAGCCCTGAACTGTCGAATTCTGTAATTACCAGAGAAAATAATAATAATAATAATAAAAATCGATACATCATCGTGTGCTCTCAATCTCGGCGTTCCTAAATCTCACATCGTACTAACCTCCGTCTCAATAACTATTGGATTCCCGAATTGTGTCTGGCGGTACCTCTTGTGCAGACAACAGAGTGCTCGAAAAAAGCACAAAATCATGGCTATTATATTGGGAACGCGCCAAATATCGCTTTATCATTTTATCTTGACAGAACACTGCACCCGGCCACGATAGATGAACTGATCACACTCCATAGGTTGCGCTGGCTTGGTCTCGTGCTCCGTACGGCAGTCGACCAGGCTTCCTCTAAGGGCTCTTTTCGGACAACCACGCGAAAGGTGGAAACGAGTCTTTTGAGGTCAAACAATGACTTGGCAGCAGAGTATGAAAGCCATGAGCAGCAAACTCAGCTGCGCTGGTCATTGCCGTCTCCCTGGATTGTGACCCCGAGACGGGGCACATCGAAGGCTAGAGACACTGTCAGACATGTTTCAGTGGTCCTCGTGCATCCAAGCGATTTCCTTCAATGCATAGCCCCCCTCCCAATGAAAAGTCCACTGATAACCCTGTACTTACGCGTCAATTATATCAGCTACCGCCTCCAATGCGCAGCTTTATACCCCACCTTCTTAAATTATCGATGAACGAAACTGTGGCAGCTATAACCACTGTACAAAAAGTACGCGGTTGCTACAGATGATGATGATGCTTGAGGCTGCTGAAAACTCCACGTAGCCCACCAAAGGTGGGATTCATCAAAGAGGCACGGTCCTCGAGCTCTCACTCAACCATATGCCCCACTTGAACCCAAAGTGAAAGAAACTCGTAAACTGCACTCTTTGCGTACCAATTTGGTTTTAACTGGCGACTCAAGTGAATCCCAGATGAACCTCTCATTTATGATATTCTTCAACTGAATGCGCTGCACAAAGGCCACGTCATGTTTCATTTGTAGTGCTAATGAGTACATTTCACGGATTTTATACAATTCGGGTTCAAATAGAACATAAGCCTGACGGAAATTGATTGCGTAATCGAAGAATGCGCTTAGGTTCTGGTTAATCACATTAGCCACTAGCAGCTGAATAGCATAATCTCTAACTACTAACCGTAAATTTTCGGATTCCTAGAGGTTCGTGAGATTTAGAGTGCTGATGATTCTCAACAAGGATGAAACTCGATTTTTCGCCACAGATGGATTTCACTCGCATGATGAGCTTTCAACTGAACTTCCATATACGTCAAAATAAACGTGGCTTGAAGTATTCATCAATGAATACGTCGGAAGAGTACATGGGGAGTGGGATTTTGTGCGGGTCAAGGAGAGTCAACAAAGACGAGCCAGCAAGGAGTTCACAGATTTACGGTAGGTGGAAATTCTGTTTGGCGCGAGCTCGTACTTGGGAGGTGCAGATATAGTAGACGTGGCTGTGATGAGTAACGGACAGAGAGAGAAAGAAAAAATACCGTCAAAAAGAACTCGCTGGACAATTGGATGGTGGTCTTTCTCGTGAGATTATGTGAAACGGACGGGCATAATAAATTTAGTGGTAAGAATACAAGCACGACAGGTCTATGGATGAGATTGCAGGGAACAGAAAGCATTCCCAAGCAATTTCATAGTACAGAAATCAAAATGTTGAACTCTACTAAAACCAGCGCGGATATGGGGACTATCAAAGACTCAAACCTATACACTTCACTTTAAGAGTTTCGTGTAGAGACGAGTCGGTCTGTGAATTGGCGCTAGTTTAGTTGGACCCACATCGCTAAATCGTTACGGAAAGCATCGATTTACAGCAGACGCCCTTCTTTAGCTATTTCATCCAGTGATGAGTTAGCAGAGTGAATTAAGTAGTCGGTAGCGTCCATTGTAGAGAAATAATGGCGATATTTAAATTGGTTTGGGTCTCAGTCAAACAGGATAACTTCTTGTTGATCCAAAAGCCCTCTTTTAGGCGAGTTCAAAAGACAATCGACTGGGCTCGAATGTGCTGTCTGCCACGCCGCGCAGAAGTTTTCTTAGCCAAGCCTCAACGGCCAGATTATATTTCAAGGAAAAGACACTTATGCAGCAGAACAGAAACTTGCTCGCTGAGGGCATCAGCACACAATTTGGGGCGAACAGGTCATGAGATGTTCAGATTTTGTTTGAGGTTATCTGTCAAATGTGGCAGTCAAACTTGACTCTCATGTCATCAGTGTCGGTGAACTCCCTTGCTAATGTTTGATAGACCTGAAAGCCCCGACTGAGACTATGGAGGTCAAGGCTAGGAGAATTCAGCTTGGATCCTTTGCCTGCTTCAACCGCCGTCATAGTTCACAACATTTGTACGGAAACACCGTAGAAACAGATAGTGCCTATTGGAAACTTC
>SJOL01009700.1:608370-721852 GCA_004794785.1 Opisthorchis felineus | reverse complement strand
CGATCGATCAGACCAGGAATAAAGTGCGCCCTGGCAAAAACTACTTAAAGCACCAATCGAATACAAGGAATACAGACCACAAGGCACCATAACTCTAAATGGACCAACGGGATTCCGAGAAACGTGCGTCCCCATCAACGAATCACAGCAACGAATATCAGTTAGTCTTTGTCAGCTATATAAACTCAAGCAGATAAGGAGGAATCGCCCACCTAACCTCTCGCTGATAATGTCACTTCGATTGATGATAAAAGTTTGCAAGCTAATTATTCAGCTTGGCAAACAGAACAACGACCACACGATCAACCAGAAATGACCGTATCTACGTGTACACTCCGCGCGTCAGCAGACTTATGTCACAATGTTTGGCTAGACTGATTACAGGCGTTCTTGCTACTTTTAAGACCCAACTATAGTTGTCTCGGATGCAAGGCGCGGGTGATTCATCATCGTCAACGAATCGTCCCATGGTGAGGAAAATGATGAACATGGCATGGGTACACTCCCAGGTCCAGCCAGGAGGTTCAACGGGCTATGGCAAAACAGATATCTTGCAATCCGTCACACCGCTAAAACTTTCCATGCAGTCACATATAATCCAGCGACGTGGGCGAGTTAAAGTATACGTACGCTGACTCGTTTTGGTTGGATTATCGCCGATAGTTTCTGGATGCTGTGAAACAGCCCCGTGTCTTTGCAAGCTCACTCTTTACCACCTAAAGATGATCCTCCTGTATAGTTGCTTCCCTATCATGAGATCAACTCAGAAGGCTTATCTCTTTTGGATGAAGACGTCTTCTAAAGGGAAGAAGTCGTAACGCTGGAAAAGCCTTCAAGCGTCCCATCAAAATCGGTGTATCCTATGAGGTATTCTGCGCTGTTCTTCAGAGATGGACAGTTCTATTGTCGAATTTCCTAATTATTTGTCGAAGCCACCCAAATGCGTACGATGAATGGTGGGGGATGATTCGTATATGCAGAGCTGTGACATCATCATTGATCGATATTTTCGTCTAGAATTCTATTGTCTGCTGAAATCCATCGATTGCCTTCATGGTGTTGTAATAACCCAAGGGAGACTATATTTGGAAACAACCACCAGTTTCAATGAAGCATCATTCAGTAGACTTACTCTCAGAGAAGACAGCTATCGGAAGACCACTCGGGCTTGTCTCTCCAGCGTGAGCCATGTGTAAATCATGTCTTGGGAAAGTGACCAAGCTTCAAGGAGCTCACTTTTGATCAGATTACACTCTGCAGAACGGCCAAGTTTACCAAGATCGTTCCTTGTGTAAACGGCCTGAAATGACTGAACACTCGAGGTCTGATGTTAGCTGTGGTCTCTTCTAGGGGTGACCTGTAAATTGAATGGTGCTTCAAGGTACTACCTACAACTGATCGATTCTCGGATTTGAGCCCCACAGAGTTGTACCACTCAGATACAAAATGATGCACATAATGGGCACATAATTGGCCGAGGGACAGTTGTATGTTTGTCATCCGGAAGTTATATAATTGATATCGGAACACGAGAAAGGACAGAGTTTGGATTTGGTGTCACCATTTTTGTTCCAAGAACATAGTGAGAAATGTCCGCGTTGGAAGCTGTGGGACGTGATTCTGGGACACCATTACAGGCGCCTTAACAAAAGTGGACTCACTCAGAACATGAGAGATAGTACCGCTGAAATATTTTTGATGGAGCTTTCTTCCTGTAAGTGAGGTAATTCTATGCTGAAAAGCCAAGGAGCACTGTACAGCTGCTTCATCCTTATTTAGGATCATCAGTAGTACGTATTTCAAAAAATTCCAGGGAATCCAAAACCCACAACCTCTCGGCTATATCCTGTATAAGTGCGAGCCAATCATACTACTGACCAGCCGGTCGTGGGCGAATGGTTAAGTTTTTTCAAACTACTAACCGGTAAGTGGCGGACTCGACACTCCCTGGGGTTTTATGAAATGTGCATTGTTGACTATTCCTTATAAGGATGAAACAGCTGTACAGTGCTTCCCATCTTTGCAACAAAGATTGGTTTCACTTGCAGGGAGAAAAAAATGCGACGGTCAATTCCAGCTACTAAGTTATGCATTCTTTCCGCGATTTGGTATTCATGATCCACCGTGACATCAGCGAGCTCTGGTGCACCTGTAAGACAATCACCAGAGCTTTTTATTGATTACGCAGTTCAGAAGTCATAGTGATCGACCGAAGGGTGAGCCGACACACATAGGTCTTGAGCAAAAGTACAATCACAGTTGCGTCGTCGGGACTTTTCGCATATTAACCGCGCACGTATCTGGAGTGTTGTACCAAGTACTGCGAACATGCCGACAGTTGCATTTGTTGCAAATGTGCAAATTTACGTAGTTAGCGGCATCACACGCTAATCACGGAACTGTCACTTGGTAATTACCATGCTGAACGAATTTGATTATGTTAGGACTGTTGTTCGGTTGCGATGTTACCTACCTTCTAAAAATCCGAACCCACTATGCTAGCCAAACCCCGGTTCCCGTAAAATTTTGCTGCAGCCTCAAACAACTATGTGTAACGGCTCAATAGGAGTGCAAGTGAAATATCGATCAGCGAATCGATGTCGGCTAGTCAATTGTTTGGGTGAGTCATTCGCATTCGGATGGCTGGGCGAACTGCACATCCACACACGACATGTTCGCAGAAGCGCTTCGCGACCTCCAGATTACTTTAGAAACTTGGACAACCCAGGATGTTTGTCCCTTGATTTAACTCTTATGTAAGACTGATACGCGAGAGGATCAACTAGAATGATCGTCTTTGACTTGAATCCCAGAGCTGAAGTGATGTGGCAACGGAACGGACTGGAAATTTGCTTGAGAAAACGGCATTAGTTGTTGCGGTACAATAGCACACCTGCGAGTTCCATTTTTTTGGTCATCAGAACTGTGAGCGGTGACAGTTTTTACTAAAATCGGGAGATTAGACAGCTGTCCGCTCTGTATTTTTCGGCTGTTTCGCTCTAACTGTCTTCAAGCAGCGAGTTTCGCTCACGTTTGAAACGCATTTCAAGCGTTCTTTCTATTGGTGGAGTACACGCACCGTGCAATTCAAGCAAATGAATGGATTTTTTATTGATTCACTTTCACTGGGTTCTGCGGAGAGATCAGTCTGAGTAGAGATCAAGGTAGTATTTACTGAAACACATCACGATCAAGATACGGATCGATGATCTCTAAAATGAGAGTGAAGAAGCGGATGATGACTCTGTCTAGCAGGTCTTGATTAGTGATTCGTCTGCGCTCAAAGACTGTGGATGAAAAGTCGCCTTAGATGTGACAAGATTGCGCGGCAGACTGCTGGGTTGTGATGGAGCAACCGAACAAAATGTAATCTATCCTTAATAGCCTGACAGGCAGAATGACAGCAGTCTGCAGATGCTTTGGGAATGGTGAGCTTGTATAAAGAGACCGATGTAAGTAGGTCAGTGTACGGATTGATAAAAAGACAGATAGGTAGATAGAGAACTTCACCAAGTCCTCCCTAGGTGACAACACATCAACTTACTCGAATCACCAACATGGTAAAGAATAAATTAATGTGATGCGGAAACACAAAAAACAAATGCGCGGAAAAAGGTTGTCTGAAACTGGGTCATCACAGGCCCATTCCGATTAAGGCTACGGGATAAAACTTTGAATCAAATGAGTTTATCTACTAGCAAGTACGGGCATCTAAGGACTTGGAGACAACCCTGGTCTGACTACGTATTTTTACTGATGGTTGAAATTGAAAAAACACAGTCGAGTATACGTGAACGAAACTGTTGCCTATCCGAAAGGTGTGGAATTCAGACCTCACCATCTGAGGAATAGACCACGAAATGCGGTGGTTGGGCATCATACGATAACAAGAAACACAAAAGCTCACACAAACTGATGTATAAAATTGTGAAAATGACCAAATTGCCTTAGGTTTCTTGAATGAGACTACTCACAAGGTTGCTGAAAATTGATGACAACTCACTACCGATTCTGTGATTCTTGGGGCTCATCAGGTAGGTGCAGTCCTCAAGTGTTCGTCAACCCAATGTCCTACTTGAACCCAAATTGTGCAACAGGAGACTCAACTGAATCCAGTTGGATCTCTCGATTCCGGTGTTCTTCTCATGTTTCGATTCGTGAGATCTACGGAACAGATATTCTACAGAACATATTATCTCAAAATTGTGGAAAATGAGGCTGTCTCTGTGTGGCACATTCGGTTAAAGAATATTACAAACGAGAGGTCCAGCTGGGATTCAGTTTAGTCTCAGTGGTATGCAAATGAGTGTATTCGGCGGCCTTCCTATAGAGTTTCCTTGGCTGGCAGAAGACTGTTCCAACGAAGTAGTTTGAGTCAACGTTCGTGATGCACCTAATCCTACACTTGTTCTTGAGAAAGTCTGTGTCAGGGAATGCATACCTACATTCTAGAGGATGTTCAGCCTAGTGCGCACGGAGCAACAGCAGAGAGAAATTAAAATCCAAGTTCCAATTATTTTGGAGAGGTGAAGGCTTAGATTTATTCCACAGAAGCATGAATATCGATCAGCTGAAGGTATTCAAAATGCTCGACGTTGAAGCGGGGAGCAGAGTGACACACAAAGTCAGCAAACTATTTGAAAGTCTCTCGGGGTGAACAGCTCGAATATTATTGGTGCAACACATGGAAACAGGGAGTGATTTAACTGCACCTTAAAAAAACGGATTGCTGTCCAAACAATGTCACCTGGATACTAAAGGAAAAATAATCAGCCAGTCAATCAAGTAAGAAAGTAAAGAACCGGGGAGAATGAGGGTTATGTAGAAGTTGCATTTGAAGAAGTATCATTAGAAACGCAGTCAATTATAGAAATAACGAAGTAGATAATGAGATTGCAGTGTGGTGTTTCTCATAGACAAACTAGTTAGAAAAACAGGTGGATACAAGACGTAATACAGCTTTTCGGGGGGGTTTAAAATAGGACTGGGAAGATTAGTGGGATGGCGCTTTCCGCTTGCTTTGATAAAAAAAATTTGGTCCGAAGGGTCATCGAAATTTGGATGTGAAAAATGGTAGAAAATGTTAAAACGATTCCCAGTCTCCCAACTCTGCAGCATAACATATGAGCAGGAAAGAAAACATGTCATCAGGGTCGGAAGAAATTGTCAATCGACAGGGCCCAGACGAATGTACCGGTTACTGTCAGTGCGATCCATTCATCACGGATACCGCTACTTGTTACTGGGTCGTCGATCTGTTAGTTTTGAACATTGCATACTTGCCAGCGAAATGGCGCATGCGTGAACTGGATGCAACTTGAGAGGAGCAGGTCTTGACTGGAAGCACAGTTATGCCCTGACGAGTACCGTGCAGATACCACGGTTCATTGCAGTATCAAGGTCTCACTCTCCTCACCTAAGCTGGCAAGGACTTAGCCCTTGGGTATCAGATAACCGACCTGTCTGGTTTCATTGAACCAGCGACAGTAAAACTTTGACTCACAATTTTTGTCCCAGAATTCGATCCTCTTTGTAATTCGATATAGTTTGTCGTCTTCCAGGAAGTGACATATGGTGCTCGACTGAAATATGCCATTTATTCAGACGGCAGTGCACCTACTCATCGGGCCTTCTGAGGTGTCTTTGTTCCCATAGATGGATAACAGAGCCGTTCTGTCTGTCCTCGTTAACTACTCACTGTGAGTGAAGAACAAAAACATTTTACAGGTGCACACAAATCATATTCGTTAGATGTTAGAACTGTAAGTGAAAGGCAGGAAACCGAAACCAAGTTGTTGTTCTACAATTTGGACGAAAGACAAATCATAGAACGCTCGGGCTGCTACACTGCGATTCACTTTCCGGATAATCAATAGCAGCGCTTTCCTCTCAGTCAACTCAGAGAATCGAAATTGTGCAGGCCATAGTATGGTGCGAACCGACAGAACAGCCTGACGTAATTCAAGATCACAAACCGTATCTGGTCAGCGTTGGCAAAATACTGCACGGTGAAAAACGACTCTGCCTTGGCGACACCCCTGACGTTCATCACAACAGAAGCCTGATAGTTGAGAAAAGCACACAAAGGTGAGTTTTTAATTCGTGTGCAAAAATACCACCGTCGGTGCTCTGAAAAACACAATTTATGCATTAATGAAACCGAACTGCATTGATTATCCAGTCAATTATTCACGCAAACTGTATTTACAAATCTTAGCCGATTTATCCTTTGAAGGTTTAGTTGAACGATTGCACCGGGAAGGTACACGGGCAGCTAAGACGACTTGGACGGTTACTAATTAGCGAAACTCGAACCCAGTGCTTCCTCCCTTTGGTATGGACTCAGAAGAATAATTTCTCCATGATAGAAGGAGTACTGTTCAAACAAGAGAGAGGTGAAAGCGAGCAGCACTTATTTAGCTGTCTAAGGGGGGAAGTCGCATTGGGCACATGTCTGCGTTACATGCGTTCAGCAAACTCCCCCACCGCAAGTAGCCAATCCTTCAAATAATTGCTCAGCAGATAACTCGTAGGTTTTCCCATTGATCACTAAAGTTTAAAGGGTAACATGAACACAAAGATAGACTGTGGGTCGGTGAGTGATTAGTGATCAGAAGCGACCTTTAAAATGGTGACCTCAAACATGTGTGGTTCAAGTTGACAAATTGCTCTGGGTCCCTCAGAGTCTTCTATTCTTCATTTGTGACGGGATTATGCTTTTCAATCCTCACAGTAGTTTGGGAAAATAGGGCGTGCTGAAACTAATTGCGGTTAATTTTATTCAGCACATCTTCGGACTTTAGTATCTTAGGTAAGCTTAGTCGGAGGTAAATTCGCGAAACCCCGTGAAGAAGGCATGCGTCAGATTTGAGGATATTTTGGTTTTCCCCGTTGTGTTTCTTGCACCAAACCGTTGATAGTATCTTGATAGCCCGGTGAAACAGGCCTTATACTTTCTGCCTGTCTGTGTCAGGCGGCTGGTGAACAGTTATGATTAGGAAGCAAACGAAAGACAGTTCAACTCCAGTTCTGTCAATTCAAGTTAAACGCAACATATCGTCGGAAGGAGGTTTAGCATGTGGTGTTCTCAATACGCCCCTTAGGGGACAAGGATGTGTAGTTTGACAAAAGTAAGAAATCGACAGTCTGCTCAGCTAATAAATGTCAATATACTAACGTGTGTGTGTGTGTGTGTGTGTGTGTGTGTGTGTGTGTGTGGAATGAAAACGGTCACAAAACACGGAAAAATCCTGCTGTTTGTCTAAATAGCCTAAGCAGTTCGGTTAAGGTCTTCAACGGAGTGTCCTTTGGCAGTGGGTAAGGCGTAAAGCGTTGTGATCCACGTACTCTTGTATGGACGTATGTCTGGGAGCAAGTTTTTGGACGGATTGGAGTTCCAGTAGTGGAACAAAGCGCTTTTGTCAACAGAGAATGTGGGCATGCAATTTTATAATCAACACTTCTGTTGTTACAAACAACCAAGGCAATTTTTCTCTTTCGGTTTCACTTCCATCGGTAAGACCAATCAGTCGAAACGGGCATCACTGAGTATCTTGTGCAGTGATACAACCCGGCAGCACACCAGATACACAAATTGAGAACCCAGGAATTTCAATCAGAAATTATCTCTGGAGATCGGTTATTGACCCCAGGCGATTGTCCGTCCTGTCATTGTGATACCATAGTCTTCGTTTGTACGAAACTGAAGCAGAATTTGAGTCAACCACGCAGCTGAAATGCGGCTTGAATATCAGGAAGAAACATCCTTTCCGTTTGTGAACAGGTGTTCCAACACCTATGACTGTTTGGTATCTGTTCGGTTATCGTTTGATGAAAGTCGGGAAAACAGGTAAATCTCCAGATTCCTGTCTTCATGCTCTCCTATTCAAAAGTACGCTCTTCACAACAAAAATTTGAGGGCGTTTCAAATTTTTTAATCTGAGCCAGTTTTTTCAATTCACGTCAAGCGGAGATTTTCGTTCAATAACCGTACTTTTGCCATGAATATTCAACGTTTCATCCATACTAAACGAAGACTTATGGCTTGATCGCTTTAAAAGTCAAATGTGTTCCAGCCGTTTTGTCACAGTCCTCTTACACTTACCAGTGGGATATTGGCTCCACACGTACTTTTCACGCACAATGGTAGGAATGAAAACCTGGATAAAACAACTAAGGTCTTTTTACTCGCCACTCGTGTGCCCCACCTCCAGATTGGACATACCATATGCGATGAAAGCTCAGCTTTTGGGACTCGCTGGTTCGATACAGTCCACGATGACGGGGCCTCAAAACTAGTGTTGATGTAAAATTTAGGATGTGACGAATTTACAAACGTTCATATTATATTCAACTTGAACTGAAACGCGTTTGTGGTCACGTGGTTTTCATGGTCATTTCGCTTGACTACAGCTCACTTATTTAGTCACCATGGGAGGAATGGGTGGAAAGCGCCATCCCCAATAACGTTTGGCGGAAAGGAGAACGACAAGCTGGTTGGATGGCTGCAAATGGATGGAAGCACTTGGTAATAGTGTCTGTTTACAATCAAAAAGGGTGTATTAACGCATGGCCTTTCATCTCGTAAACAACAGAGAAACAAAGGAATTTGGATGGTGCAAGAAAGCTGGTGGTACACGTACACGGAGGAGTGTACCAATCAACTAGAAGTCTATGATCTGCTCCGATTTGACCGTCCTGATTGCTTTCGTTATACGGAATGTACCGTCTCCACTTGAAGACTGAATGTTTTGCTCAGTAATTATTCTCTGTCTTGTCAAGTTTACCTTCAAACTTGGTTGTCTTGTTGAAAATATCCTCAGCAAAGTTGCTTTTAGTCTCCGATCCCAAGGACGGAATACGGAATATGTATACAAAATACGAAAGAGTGGACAGGTTAGACATTTAACAGAATTCAAACATTGACATGTCATCTCACTGTGATCTGTCGGTGTACACCACATTGGCACGGGCCGTCAAATGCGACAAGGCTTAAAGCAGCTATGCAGTGAACGAGCAAAGTCTCTTGTTCTTCCAGGGCTGGTGTAGGAATGTTCAACCTGGGGATTCTCAGTTTGTCTTACCTGTTGAGTTGTTTCTGTCGTGTATAGAAAGGGTATATATTACCATTCGGAAAGTGACGGCAGACAATTTCGACTATCTACGTCACCTATTGCGAATGTCAGAGTGCATTCACCTGTATACTTGTGTTTCTGGGGTACACACTTCATCAGCTCAGTGCCAGTCGCATCAGTTAAGCTCAGCCTAGGCAATATTTTGGCGGCGTTTGGGTTTGAGTTTTAACTTGGCAACTAAGAATATACCTTGGTTGTGTCGATCGATTGGCCCGCCAGTCAGGTAGCGCCACAGACGCTTGAAACCTGCTGGACACATTTTGCTTCAGATGTTGGTGGTTGCGGGATTTTGTAGAATACAGGCTCGCATTATTCTCTTTTGAACAATCGTTCTCCTGTCCTCGCACGATCACGTGTTCAGACGTAAAAATCCGGATGCGTCCAGCGTGCGCTGGTGGAGTAGCGGTAACACGCTCGCCTCGCATGTCAGATGTGCGGATTTCAAACCGCGGCACGGCCATTGGATATGCACTACTGATGAGCTCTAATAAGATGGAAACTCGAGTCCAGTGCTTCCCCCCTTTGGTGTGGACTCCCCAAGATGATTGCGCGAGGACAGGAGGACGGTTGTTCAAACAAGAGTCAAGTGAGTATGTATTCTACAAAATCCCGCAACCACCAGCACCTGAAACTAAAAGTATGTTGGTGAATCTCTCAAGTGTGATACTCATTAACCAAATATGTCGTCGTTTAAAGCTAACTCAGATCTCAGTTGGACTACTTATTGACATATCGAAGTATTTGCTAATGGTATAATACGCTACTTGCAAAGTTTTCATTAACCTTCAACAAAAAAAAGGGCGAACAGCTCTGTCGTTGCAATATGTATGAATAACCTGTGTGAATAACCTGGCGTAACTTGTCAGGGTCTCCTTCGAAAAGCATGCTCTTTTCTAACCGGCATTTAAATTTTTGTAATCATCGGAAGCAGCGGAGAACCATGCAGTTTGGCCTGTCTCATTTCCAAAGAATTGTCTCTTCAGGGAAAATTTGTCACTAAATGGTACCCGGTGGTGGCCTCTTCAAAGCGGCGGCCTCTATTCGGAAAGTTGTCTCTTCCAGGGGAGGATAATCTGACTACTAGAAAACAGCTGATTCATCAGCCTACGATTATGGAAGACTCACTCTACCAGCCTCTAAGCCCTGTAGGGTCGACGTTCTCCCGGGGCGTTCGCTCACAGATATCAAGTACACAGAAGGCATAACTCTTCTTTGATCTGACGCCGTGGTAATACAAACAGTATTAAATAAGCTAAATAACTCTACCTCACGGTTTGGCATGCGCTTTACGCCTGCAAAGTGTAAAATGCTACTGCAAGACTGGATGGGCTGGAACACTAACCTCATGCTTGCGGATGAGCCACTTGAGGTAGTAGATAAGTTTGTCTACCTGGGTAGTTGTATCAGTCCCGGTGGTCTCGCGAAAGATGATATTTCCATCCGGATCGGGCAAGCCAGAGCAGCTTTTGTGAATCTGCGTCACCTGTGGCGTAGACGTGACATCAATTTGTCCGTCAAGGGTCGAGTTTACAATGCTGCGGTGTGCTCCATATTACTGTACGGATCGGAAACCTGGACTTTGCGCGCCGAGGACGTCAAAAGACTTTCAGTGTTTGACCATCGATGTCTTCGGAGCATTGCTCAGTTTGATGGAAACACCAGATCAGTAATATTGAAGTAGGTCGAGTGGTTTTCGGAAGAAATAACTCGCCCACGATGAATGAACTAATCAGACTGCATAGGTTGTGCTGGCTTGGCTACGTGCTCCGTATGCCAGTCGACCGACTTCCTCGAAGGGTTCTTTCCGCACAACCACGCGGCGGGTGGAAACGATCAAGAGGAGGTCAAACAATGACTTGGCAGCAAACTCAGCTGCGCTGGTCACTGCCGTCTCCCTGGATGGAAACCCTGAGATGGGACACATCAATGGTTAGAGACATTGTCAGACATGGCTCAGTCACGCCCTCAGTGGCGCTCGAGAATCCAAGCTATTGCCTTCAATGCATGGCTCCCTTCCCAATCCCCCCATTTAAAAATCCATTGACAGACCTGTAGTTACGCAGTAATTTATCAGCTCCCACCTCCAATGCGCAGCTACCTACCCCACCTCCCCAAATCATCGGTGAACGAAGCTGTGGCAGATACAACCACTGTACGACAAGTACGCTGTTCTTACAGCTGATAACGGTAATAACGACGGTGATAACGCGCAATCCACAACTGGCTAGCTGGCGGACTAATCCAATGGTATTCAGTGCTGGAAAACTACATGCAAACCTAGGGAATGGATTCACAACAGCCCAGACGACATTTTATCGACCTGTCTGTTGGCTACATTAGCATGCACACTAATAGGTTCGAGTGTTATCAGAACTATTTGATCGACTGGTCGCAGTGTTGCTAGGCCGGAAAATGAGTTTGTCGCAGTTGTGATAGACACATGGGTGGAAATTAATCGGATTCTCTTTGACCCCTCCCTCATGCTACATAAAGCGGTCCCTTCTCCGGTCCGATGAAAATCCCTCTCAATAAAGCGCACCTAATTAAGGCCCTGACTTCCGGACAACAAACTTACGAAACTACATTCAAATCCGCCCAGAAAAGTCGGCGTAGGATTTCCTCCAACAAGGACCAAGATACAAAACCGATTTATGCTAGAACTAAGAGGTAGACGATAACTAACACGAAAAAGAGTTGTTATGGTCAGTCGAAATGTGAACTTAGTCTACCTGTCACGTAAATACTATATGAGGAAACTTGGTAATCGGCAGAACCGTTTGCAATTTTTTAACGCGTCAAAAATAACAACAGCCAAGGAAACTTAAAACTTAGCGAACTACACTCATTTGCAAACAAATTTGGTTTTGCGAGAGACTCACCTGGAACCCAGCTGAATCTCGTTTGTGATGTTTCCAGGCCGCCTCATGTTTCGGTTGCTACGATATTCGATATATCGCGATATATGTATATTCGTAATGCACCTGTCCACCGAGTTCCACCACACTGACGTAGATGCTGTAAAACAACCGCCTTGCGGTGCCTTATACCACAAAATCTGGTATTTCCGGCAAATAGAGAACTCACATTTACATCGGTTGCGTTTGAGCAGTCCTCTTCCTGTCCTGGAGCGATTATTCTTGTGGGTCCACACCAGCAGATCGACAAAACCAGGACGGTCACTGGGTCGTCGTTGGAGCCTTCGGAAAAACCATTTAGACCGCTCAAGCATGAACACATTTGCCTGTTCAGGTGTGATAATTCATGTACTTCACCAGCGTAGACTGGTGAAGTAGTGGTAAAACGCTCGCCTTGCATGTCAGACGTCCGGAGTTCGAATCCTGGCATGGCCAAGAATATGCACTACTGATGAGCTTCATGTTCACGCCGGAGATATGCTGGAGACTAATTCAAGCGAAACCCGAGTCCAGAACTCTCCGCTTTGGTGTTGACTCTCCAGACTCGCCACAACATCAGGATCGTAGGAGAACGGTTCAAAAGAGTGATATGATTGCAATCTCTACAAATCCTGCAACCACTTACAACTTTTAAACAGTTGCAGGGCGTTTTGAACTTCATTTTCAACTATCTTTCGTTCAAGAAGCTGTTGATCTATTTTAGCCTGCTTATTTCGGTTAGTCAAACGTTTCAGTCCATCGCTCATCTTAGTTGTCGGTAACCAATTCCATCTTCCCGTTCATTTGGAATTCAATAAGGGAACAATGAAACCGGAACAAGTAAATCAAAGCAAAGTAGTGTATTACGTCTATAAAATGTATTGCGATATCTCGAATGTCGTGCCAACCGAAACATGAGTCGGCCTGGTACGGCACATTCGGTTGCTTAAGGACATCACAAACGAGAGATTCAGTTTGGTTCCAGGTGAGTCTCCCGTCGAAACCAAATTGGTATGCAGATGAGTGTATAAGTAGAAAACAAAGCAACTTCTGTCAAATTAGGTGTTTCTCATTAATACAACTTTCTGAACTGAGTTGAGTGTGAAGTCACTTTGAAGGGTGGTGATCCACAGGAATCGTCATAGGATCTTTGGGTTCACTTCACACAAGAAACAGCCAATGAAATGGCTGAGTGTGGTGAATAGATACCAGTTGATTAATTTCAGGTTGGTGGTCTTACAGAAAGGTACGAGGGCTGTTTTCGTAAGTGTGAAGTTTGTTTTGACATTTCAGTAGAAAAAAACGGTAATGAAAACTTTCTCCATTGGGAGGTAATAAACAAATGTGGTAGATTTTCAATCGTCCGGGGTTGCTTTTTGGAAAGTTCTGTCCACAGACAACGCCTCAACGTAAATTTTTGAATTTGAAATTTGGTTTACCGCAGTTTGCTAGTTTTACTAAACCCGCAATATAGGTTGTCATTGTTCACCAGTTTGGTTTCCAACGGACCACCGTGCAACCATAAAGGCGTTGCGAAGACCAGCTCTGAGCCAAGAAGCTAATAAATCATTTTTTTCTTGGAGGTGACCAATCATAAGTTTTCCGAAGACTCTCCGGACAACCCTGGACCGTTTTCACCCCTCTTCAGATTCATCGAGTAGTCACAGCCTCCAGGTTTCCGTCAATGTTATGTTCTACTTGAACCCAAATTGTACAAAATTCGTGAACTTGGGGTGAAAGCGAATGTGTTCCGTGAGTTGTGCCCATAAGGTTAACAGAGACCAGGGAACCACGTCTACCTGAAGAGCCCCAAGACGCGTGAAGCCAGTCGTGGGCTTTCGAAGACTTTTCGACAACCTTATGAGTAGTGTGTTACGCCTAGGCAATGTAATGGGATATCTCGAATATCTTACCAACCGAAGCATGAAGCGGCCTTTCTGAAGTATGTTCAGTTGAAGAATATCATAAACGAGGGATCCAGCTTGAATTCAGTTGAGTCACCTGTTAAAGCCAAAGAGGTGTGCGAATGAGTGTTGTTCGTGGAGACGACAACTCTATTCTACCAACTCTGGCAATACTGGCCTCGACCAGGTGCATGACATCGTAAGCTAAGCGCTCAAAAGCAAGAGGCAAGCGAGGTGAGCTTGGGACCTTTTACGCAACTGAATGTTTAGTTCTGGAGAAGCAAAACTTCCAACGCTTCAGAAATGTGCCTGGTTTGGCTTGATGCCTTGAACAGACAACCAATAATCACTGCTTAGAGATTCAATTGTTCTCCCGATGATGTTCGCCTTCTTACACCTACCTGGGTATTTTCTGTGGAAACTGGTATGATACGGTATAGAAAACAACGCCAAATCAACGTCTCCAAATTCATTTTTGCCAAGTATCTCCGAGGATGCTCACTGTTTGAGGTCACTGTATCCAGTGGTTCGTCAAGCCGTTCCTTATCGACAGGGAACCCTGAACTTCAGTTGTGAGCCCAATTAGACCAAGGAACCAAGTTTTTCCCATGTTTCGGAGAGCTCTGAAACTGAGAGGAGCAACGCTCGATCCAGTCGACCTCAGGAAAGAACAAACCTCCTACGAAAATGGCATTTTCTGGTTGAGTAAAATTTGCCTGATGTTAAGTGGAACTGTCTCATCAGCAACTCGTCAGCGAAATTCCCCATGTATGTTCGTATGCCCCACTAATCTTCTTGAATGAAGGTGGGGTGAGACCTTTCCACCTCATAAAGTACATCCTGTGCCTACTAGAAGAGTGTTTGATATGCTGTCCTCGAACACTACCTCTCATGTTACAGTATTCCTTTTCAATGCACTACAGTTTTCCACATACAGTCATTGTATGCGGTCAGTAGGAAAAAATGCGTCTACATAAAGGAAGTATACTTACTGCGCGTCTGAGCCACCGTATACACCAAGTTCTGATATCTAGAAGGTCCGATTGTACCCGCGATGCGGTCACCATCTGCAAACTGCGCTTTCCTGGCTGCCCGGACCCCTGGTTTCTTTGCGCCATCGCGCCTACCTACGTTTATTCGCAGTCATGATATCTTCACAGGTGCAACCTGATTTTAGGTTTTCCGTGTCATGCATTGTCCGTCATTGTAGTCGTCACAATGATTGGTACCGGGAGCAAAACGATCACATAGCTAGACGGAGTATCTTGACATATAGTTATCTAGCCGCACGGGGTTGTAGAGCTGGACCTCCGAATTCGGCAGAACACCTGACGGGTGCTTGCCAAATGGAGTCTAATTGATTTGCAAACCTAAAGTAAAAATCCCACAAGTCGTCCAGGCTTTCCATCTGAACGATCATCACAGGAGATGCCAGTTAAGACACTGAGTCACGTGACGTGAACTATGTGGCTAAGCGCCAGTCGGTCAGGCCACTCGTAGCCAAACCGTATAATGTTGAGCTACGAGTCAGAGGGCCGCACGTTCGAATCACCCCAGAGATCCATAAGTTGTGCATCAGTGATGATTCCCAGCAAGGATGAAACTGTCGGTCAGCTTGACTTGTAGGGTGGACCTCCAACAAAGACCTTAAAATATCCCCAGTAGCTATCAATTCACAAATACTTTGAACGCTTTTTGGATGAGTCGTTTGAACTGCATGCGGGTGTAATCGTCCAGATCACCTATTTTGAAGGATCGTATCGGTAGATTACATCTAGGTTAGTTGGCGGATATTTGATGCATTCTGCGTCCGAATATCATAGATTAGCTCCGACTCAGGTGGACGTTAATTCGTAAGTTTTCAACCTTATCGGTTCATTGTTAACACTAGAATTTGTATGTAGAATTTGTGTGTAGAAAAAAGCTGACCCTGCCAGGACCACTGCGGTCGAATCTGACGGCATGCCTCAGCATCCACTTTACACAGCAGAAATTTCATTCGAAATTGTAAGTCACTATGGTCACATGAAAACAAAAGTGATGACTTGTTGTCGGTAGTTGCGGGATCTGTAGAATTCACTTTCAGGACACGGAGACCAACAGTGGTGTGCACGTGAAAAATGATGAAGTCGATGAGCAACACCTTCACGTAGGCATGCCACTGACTGGTCAGCACGCAACTTCCTTCGCGCGTTTTAGCAGAAATTAACGACGATTTTACCACTTTATTGCAAACAGCCAACCAAGGATGCCTAAAACCCTGTCACCCTCGTTTTGGTTGACTTGTACACACTTTACGCTTACTTGTTGCCTGAACACAGAAAAATACCGTACGTCAACGTTTCTTCCTATTCAGGAGAGTTGAGTAGGCCAGCAAGTCAATAAGCGTATACTGGATACAGAATTTACTGCATATGGAACAGAGAATGAGTGCTTACCTAATAGTTCCTTAATCAAGTACGTCGCAGGTCCAGAGGAAGTTAAGGTCAATCTCACGAAGCATAGATAAGTTGAATCCGTACTGTATCGACAAACGTTATCGAGAAGAAGCGATGCACCCTTCCACTCACAAAGAATGCCAATCCAAAGTTCGTCTAACCATTCTAACAAAAATGACTCCTTCAAGTAAAACGGCAGCTTGTGTGAGTCTGCTCAGACGACTGGATACGAAGGCAACTATGTGGTGGAATAACGGAAGTACTGTGGAGATACTGTGTTTTCGACTCTTTGGGCTTAGCTAGGTCTTGTGAAGATGGCACTGCAGCCTGAGAACAGCGTTTGAATCATCAGTTTGGATTCTCAAGGTGTGCGTGTGAAGTTTAGGACAGCTAGCTACTTCCATTTACACACTGAGTTCGAGATAGCTCGGTGGTTAAGACGCGAACTTATTGACCGGAAGGTTGGTGGTTCGAACCCAACCTCGGCATCTCAACTGCTCCTGCTTAGGCTTGGACATCCTGGCAGTACCTCAGCCCTCGTGTTTCCCTCCGGTGGCTCGTCAGCTAGGAACTGAGACCGTATTACAGCTGAACGAATATTTTATTTATTTTGCCGACCGGTCGATTTGGCGATCGATATAGAACACAGTTGGTGTTGCCGATCACAACCGAATCTGGCGGGTGTATGCGAGCATAATTCTCTCAGTAATAACAAAACAAATCAGTGTGTGGAACCGCGAAACTTCTTGTGTAACCCTGCGGTGGTTTTAGAAGTACTTGTGTTCAACAGTCGAAAAATATCGATGTTGTCTTTCTAGAGCTAAACCAACTATGAAAAGATGGACAGTGATGTGAGGAGCTTTAGTAGTTTTCAACAGAGGCTACGTCGTGTCGGTGAAGCCAATCTGTGTTGAGAAGCCGAGGAACGCTGGACAGCTGTTTCGTCTCTGTTGAAAGTCATCAGCAGTGCTCATCTCGGTATTGATTGGTTTCGCTGAGAGGATGTAGTGTCAATTGCAAATTACAAAATCCCCTCACAAGTGGCTCACAGGAATATTAATTTCACAAGATGAGTAAAAGTTTCATTTGAGAAGTCGTCACTCGAGGAGACAGGTAATACGGAACCATGTGATGTGGTCTCCGTGACTGAAGGACGAGCGGCGCTATATCCTGTTGAAGTGAGAGATAATCACACTGTTGTTCTGCCACTGGAGGCCGAACGGCTAAGTGTTCAACCACTGGTCTGGAGGTCGCTGGTTCAAAACTGTATGATTTACGTGAGATGCGCAGTGGTGATGATTCCATGAAGCATGAAACAAGTATACGGCATCGATTGTCTTTACTGACGGCATGAAATCTCTATGGTAAGATTGCTCACACACGTTAGTCTTTTATTCTCTTTGTTGTGAACAAGGCCTTGACGAAGGTCTTGACCACCACTAACCGGAAAGTTGGGAATAAAACGTCAAACCCACAGACGTTGTGTAGTTGCTCCTTTGCATTCTCGCGTCAGATAAAATGGATCATACGCCCAAAACCTATTGACAATTGAAGATCATTGTTAGCTGTAGTCTCTTAGTCTTAGGGGCTCTCAGCATAGATATTAGGTGCCAGTCTGAGCTTGCGAGCGACCATACAGATTGCACTGTTTACTTAACGCACTGACACCTGAACTGACATAAGGCGGCGTGGTTCGTCTCCATATCATTTCTACCTAGCAGGTTAGGACAAGAATAAATCAACGTGATTGACACCTGAGGTCCACATGATCCACATGGTCACATCTGATGATGTTTTTCTAAGTGCGAGAGATAAGTGCACGCATGAGTCACACGGTGATACGTGTGAGCTTGCTAGTTGGATGGAGCCAAATTGCCAGAGTGACGATTGGGGGTACACCCTAAGGCAGCAATAAATGTACTCACACAAAAAAGCAGTTCAGTGTCAAAAAATCGTGGACTATATCGATCGGTCGATGAACGAGATTAGAGGGGTCCTTCAATTAGTGCTTTTTTCACAGTTCATAGACCTGAAGTATGAATGTGCGTGTGTGTGCGTTTTTTCATGCATCTGGATTGATCTTCCTTGCATCAGCCAGGAAACATCGAAAGTCAGTTCACGAACCCAGATTACGCTGATTTCTAATCTATCCTCCTTCTGAATAGCATTCTCCATGTGCCCTGCTCACTCAGTCAAACAGTGATGTCATGACAAAGGGGTCACTTGACGTTTGTAAGACGAGTGTAGACAGCGAGTGGATGAATGTGGCAGTTAGTCATGACGACTCCGTTCAATCAGTTTGACTTGAAGATGACTGATGAACCAGCAGATATCTGTTTAACCAACAGAAAACCGGAAAAAAATCTGTTGGAGTCACGGTCATTCCACAGCAAGAAGTGGACAAAATGTGTTCACATAAATTGGCAGGGTTGTACGACAGTGAAGCACCAGTGTTCTCATCTGGTGTGACTGTCAGCACAGAAGTGGACACAATCTGGTTGAATGACTGTGAAACAAACAGAAAATTTTGATCAGATCATGAGTTTTTCATTCCTAAAACCAGAAAACGTACGTAGAAGATGGAAATCACTGTGACTTAGCCGGAAGTAATTACTTCCCGGACAGCCCACCACTACTCAACCATGACTTATCGGTAGATATGGTCATTTCGTGTGTAAATTGATAAAAATATCGAAAATATGATAGTCCTCCGGTGCGTAGCCAAAAATACCCACAAAATGTTAGTTATGTGGACAATATATGAACTCGCCGCATCACAGTTATATTGTTCTGGATTGTGGTTGGCATTTAATGACGAGATATGTGCATCGTGTGAGCAAATCAATAGTTGAATTGGGTCAAATTGGAGACAGCATGCCATTATTCGTAATCGTTGTTAGAAACGTACACCGAGATAATCAACTAAGGCACTGCAACGCAATGCGTTTGGCCGAAATTCATGTGCAATTTCTTGAACAGTCCTTCTTGGTAACGACAAAATTCACTTTTGTTCTGCTGATGTCGACGACGATGATGGTGGTGATGACGATAACGATGACCTGTTAGACTATCATATCGAACAGACACACCGCAATTTACCGCACTGCGCGTGACCCATCCAACATAGGGGGAAATTTTAGTACTTATATGTACATCAGAACACTGCTTGAATTGGTATGAACTTTTCGTAAACTCTTTAAAGGTATGTAACGAATCCCTAATTGGAGAGTATAAAACTATGATATGGATCTCTGAATCTGACCGAAATCTCGCTTTTTCTGGACAATCTAATTTGTGCGTATTGGATATGCTAGTTTTTTTTGTATGCGACAACTTTGTCCTTTGCATGATTATTGAATCTTTGTTGTGCATAAAGGGAGAACCAACCACCAACGTTTCACCTGAAATATCGCATCCATCCTGTATTCAAGTGTGCTCGATACGCATCAATCAAATAGATTTTCGTTCATTTTATCATGCCACTGTACTTTCTTAGAGCTTTGAGAGGTGATTTAAACGTGTGGTTTGTTTGCAGCTGTCAACTGAATGATGAATAACACAATTTCGTGTCTATTCTCAGTTAAGATGGTCGGTGTCCACCTCGCTTATCTCAAACAAAGACTACCTGGAATAAAAAAATGCTGTTTGATCTCCTGTGAGTGGTTGGATGCTCTTCGGGAAGGTGCGCAATGTAGGAATGCTGTTATGAATTTTCCAAAAAGGCGATCCGTATTTGAAGGAGCCTGTTTATCAGGGATTACCGCCCCAGAGGAGAGTAAACCACTGGAGAACGGGATTTCGCTATGTCCTGGAAGGTGGCCTGTCAGCTGCGTGACGGTTATTGCAATAACACCACGGCTAGGAAGGGATGATTGCTTTCCGCCTTCTAAGAAGAGTGAATATCCCTTTATGGGAAGTCGTTCTAGGGAGGAGTGTGTCGTTCGGCTGCAAAATCCTTTCGGTGCCCAACTGCCATGCCACACGAAGAAAGTACTAGGGCTGAGATACTGCCAGGTTGTCAATGCCTCAACAGGAACAGTCGAGATGCACTGACTGGGTTCGAACCGCGGATCTTCCAGTGGTGCCTTAACCACTGAGCCATCTCGGCTCCACACTGAGTGAATACCTCTTCAGTAGTTGCATTCAAATTGAAACAAATACACAAAAGTTACTTCAAATACTTTACATAGGCTGGTGTTCTTGCCGGGTAGTTACTGTAGCATCTAGAACCACAAATGGCGAAAGCGGAACACTTGATTCGACAACTCAGAGGCATGAAACGCACCATGAACTTCACGACTACACCACGGTATGTGCGTTTGTGCACGCACTAGCAACGCCTAACCGAGATGATCTCAAGATAACTTTCGACAATGGCTTGTGCCACACATTCGCGCTTAAACAACTCGAACAGCATAAATTCCACATTCAGTTTGTGGTGATTTCCACAGCAACATTCTCCGTTCATAACTTGATTGAGCTGTAACGACTAGCGGGCAGCATGAAGCTACACACTCTCCGCATGCACACGTAAACAGCCATACCAAAAATGGGGACAACAAACCAAAGATAGCAGAAATCTTTCGTGTTTACTGCCTGCTGGTGCGCGCAACACAACTGGAACATGCTGGTAATCAAGCGCTGGGAATTTCTGCTTGTCGTAAAGAAAACATCCATCGAAAATAATGCGGGCAGTTTGGTTGAGTTGGCTGTTTGTTTTTTCCTCTCTTCATTTTGAATAATGTACCCACGTACTATCCACAACCATGGGATGATGTTCCCTGCCTGTCAACCTGTTTTGAAGAAGAGCTGAACAACTGACGCGATGATGAACACGAAGTACGGACAAATTCGTGTGTAATGGATACACAGATGAAGGATGAACGAATGGAGATTGCTGATTTCGGCCCCATGCTAACTGGATCGAAGGCATACAGTTCTCAGCATTCCATTAAGGATGGCAGTTTGGTTCGCATTCAGATGCCGAGGTTTGGATGGGGGCTGTCGAACTACACCTCCCCTCTAAAATGCACACAAGTTTGGAGGTCCAAGAGGATAGGGTTTTTTGTTAGCTCCTTCCGTTACGGAGTTATAACACCCACCTGCGAATTCGTGGAATAAAATAACCTTTCTGCGCATATAATTTAGATGAGATTATTGTGGTAAATTATCTTAGGTTATTCTACACATTAGAAGAAAACGAATGTTTCAGGGTTAGCATGAAAACACAAACTTATCCTAACAGATTAACAATAATATGGACATTTCCTTGACCTATATACGGTCGATATCTTCTTCCTGAGAACTTTACCAGATCTACAGTATCGATCAGCCAATGAGTGCTTGTGAATGTGAGCAGTATTCACAATGTAACGATAATCTTGCTTTTATGACCCAGCTTATGAAGAACGGGCCAAGTGAGAGTTTTTAGCCTACATAGACCGGTACTGTGTTTGTGGTCGATCAAGTTTTCGTCAACTCAGAAGGGCACAATAAAATATTGATTTGCGATAGTGTCCATGCATCGGTGTTACTCGGACCAAAAGGTACATAGTCGCTGATTTATTTAGTTAGTTCTCAAGGTGTTCCCGCGGTGCCATTCGGATCCTCATTCATTGCAATTTGTTTGCACACACGCCGGTCCAAGTGATTTACCAAACGAGTCGGGTTCGGTCCTGATCTGTAGAGTCTATTTCGTTGAATTCCACCAATAGAACGTCTTTTTTGCTTTTTCCAATTCTTTTCAGATTAGTTTCACTTACCTATAATGGTTTTCAACAGAACTTGCTACCCTTAAGCGGTTACAGACCAGGTCATCAATCTTCTGTTTTGTGTGACGCCTTAGTGTGTGGTCTCAGCTGGTCACGTGACCAGCTCAATTCTGTCTAATTTCCTGGCGCAATTAATCAGGCATCACGATCAAATCAGTCTGCAGACGAGCCTCATGGTCACGTGTTCGAAAACACTTGCTTCCTGTCCCGATCAACCTAGCTGGGGCAAATGAATATCCCTAAAAGTTTGAAAGGCAGGCGTTTTATTAAAACAGCTTATATCAAGAGCTTGTAGCCTTAACGCCTGACTTATTCTGAAACCTGGATCTACTGTGTGTACATAGCTGCGATTTGCTTAAGGCAGGTAAATATTTTTTAATCAACTGTATTGTGAATGCATTCAACTGCTGTATCTTCACAAGGACACCACCACAATATACCAACCATCTGAATTGTATCACTGGAGTTGCCTCCCAGACGTGTAGTGCCCGTCAGCTCGGGAATTCGGAAGACACATCACAACGATCTGAATTTTACGAAGCTCTTAAGTTCAGTAACTTCTCCACAGTCCTTTTTCAAGGCCTTTTCTCCACAAAACCTACTAACCATCACGCCTTGAGCAGATGGGTTGGCCTGACCCCCAACTTTCCATCGTACCAGGAAATTAACTTGAACTGAAGCGCTCTTTTGCAAACGAAAATGCTATAACGTCCACTACGGGAGATTATGGCCCAAGTGCACGTGTTTGAGATCCTGTTTGTACACCGTTGGATAGAAACGACCCGCAGATTTTCATAAAGGAAACTGATTGCGACAAATACACTCATTTGCAAATCAATTTGATTTTCATGGGAGACTCAACTGAATCTCTCGTTTATGTTCTTCAACCGAATGTGCTGCACAAAGGCCGCCTCATTTTTCAGTTGGGACTGCGCCTACCTGATGAGCCCCAAAGAGGGCGAAACCGGTCGTGGGCTGTTTTACCGGGTGGATTATACACCACCGGATAGAAACGACCCGCAGATTTCTTCACGTGAACAAATGATAGTTCCGGTCAGTTCTCTGGGGTTGGTGGTTTAATTTAGTCACCTGTTTGCTCGCACTCGTTAGAACATATGGCTTGAAGTGAGGGCATCTGAAAGTGCATGGTTGCGGCAAAACTGAACAAGAAGACGCGCAGTTATTGGGAAACACATGCATGCAATCCATTACTGCTTTTGCTTTATCACTAATGTTGTGTACAAAGTTTGGACAAACAGTTCGTCCTCGTTATAACATCACTACTGTTTCACAAAAAAGAGGCAGTAAGCCGAGTGGCGTTACAACGAGGTCAAGAAGTTGCAACCTCAAGTAAAAACTAATTTTATGCACTTGAAGTAGTAAGTGAGGGCTACATGACACTTTCATAACGGAACATGCTACTCGCAAGGTCGCTGAAAACTCACCGACAGCCCACGACCGGTTTCGTCCTTCTAAAGGTAGGCCCAGTCCCCGAGTCCACGTCAACCTTATGTTCTACCATGAAACCAAATTGGAGAATATCATAAAGAAGAGACTTTGTTGAGTCTCTAGTTAACACTAATCTGTACGATGAGCCCCAACAAGAAGGACGAAACCAGCTGTGGGTTGTCGAAGTATTTTCCGCCGCCCTATGGGTGGTGTGTTCATCAAGAAGATACATTGCTACATCTCGAATACCAACTGAAACATGAGGCGGCCTTTGTACGGAATAATCGGTTAAAAGATATTATAAACGACGGATTTTGTTGGAGTTTAGTTGGGGCCGCCTTCAACACAAAATTAGCTTATAGCTTGGTGTACTTCGCCAGCTCCTCGACACTGCTTCGTAGAATAAGGGATTGCCCACCAGTAGCCCATGTCTTCGTTTGGTTTAAGAATTGATTTAGAAAATGCAATCAATTCTTGTGATGTCACATGATCTAGAGACTTGACTGGTTTATAGAAATTGTAGAAAACAACAAAGAAGACCTATGGAACCACCTGCTTTGATATGATTCCAAACAGTCGATTGATGTTCTGGACCTTCCAAGTAGCTCAGGCGTGCCTGAAGTTAACAGCTTACAACGATGCTTGACCCCATAACTCAAAGCGTTTTTCATTTACACGCAGAGTTGAGTTGGATGTACTCACGTCTAGCAAATTTCACAAAAATATCTTCCTGCAGCAAGTATCAGTGCTTAGGTAAACCGATAGATCACTACAACAAAGCCACAATCGTCTTCGCATAATTAATGATTGGTGACAGTGATCATAACTAGGGTGTTTGTGTTTCCCAGCTACGTCACCAGCATGTAATTCTATAATCCGTCAATACTCAGAATTAGCTTCCAACTGGCATGGTCAAACACGTGTGAGCAACGGGTCGAGCAATGTCAGTCGTTGTCCGAAGACATAACGGAGGTGATGCGTCTGTAACCGGTCACAACAAGGCGACTGTCAGCATAACGCCCAGCAGTTCATGCAGTGTGAACGAGGTTCGGGTGACGAATGACGGTTGTCGGTGGAGTGATGTAACGGTGAGGGATTTGAAAGCAAAACGACTCGTTTGTGCGAGCACAGAGGAGACAGGATGGTTATAAGGAGTGCCATGCTTCGACAGAACCGTCAGTTCAGTTCAGTTTGATGACCGTGGACGGTGTACGTACGTACCGCGGTTTGGGTCTGTACCTACGCATGTTCTTCATTGTTACCAAA
Organism: Opisthorchis felineus; assembly: GCA_004794785.1. NCBI lineage: Eukaryota > Metazoa > Platyhelminthes > Trematoda > Opisthorchiida > Opisthorchiidae > Opisthorchis > Opisthorchis felineus. Next base: position 696,996 of record SJOL01009700.1, on the reverse strand, counting down.
ATATAACTTTATACATACCATGGCAGTGCTACAGTTCCCCCATATTAATCACGTGGCTATAAATGCTAGCCCCTCCATACTATAACTACCTCTGTTTCTCGGGACTGCACTCTTACGGGAGCACCCAATGTCGCATACAGTGATCCAGCATTATCTTTTTTTCTGTGCCAGATTTTTCGAATCAGCTTTTGGAATCTAGAATATGCCATGACATCTGTGTAAGCCACTTAGCCAAGTACGCAAGTACAAGAACGACCCTCAAACAGAGGGTACTTGTGCTGGAGGACAATCACACTGGAATGAAAAGGTATCTGACAGTAAAAATAGGCCGCCTACCAGAAGTTGAAAAGAAACTAACCAAATGCTAACCATTGGGTCCTTAGCAAACCGCCTTAACAAGAAACGCTCTTTCGGGGCAGCGGGGGGGGGGGGGGTGGGGGAATAGGATATTCACAGCCGATATGATCAGTGATGTGACATCCAGTCTACACGGTCAGAAATTCCTTCGATATAAATGAGCGATTGTCAACAAATTTTGTTTTGGACCCTGGTGGTTCGGAACAGTTGGATAACCCAACACAGTAGGCGTGCAGGTCGAGGTAAGCATCTGCATCATCTGTGTGGGCCAATTTTGCCCGACTCCCTTTCACCCCATAAGTTGGTTCTCAACGGCGGAATGCTGACCTCCAGATGACAACACTTTTTAATTGAAGGGGATATTGTTGGGTCATGTTGCACTGATGGCCGATGATTGGTTCTCTAAACCAGGCAATTCGCTTGCAAACTTCTCATTACAAACCGAAGTGATATCATCAGTGCATTGTGGGTGGAAACGCATGGCCGATGTGGATTCATGGATCTACTAACCCGGACCGACCTTGATTGAGCACTGGTCGTTTGGTGGCTCATTCTCCTGACTGGTGGCTGTCTGGGTGGACTTCAGACGTGATTTCTCAGTTCCCCACCATGACCTTTGTTCATCTGCCTCCACTGTGAGTCCTGTTTATTGTCTCAGTGGTTGGGTCTGACTGATTAAATCTGACAACTGAGTTGGCGGTCCCTTACTTGTAGCGGTGCTTAGACAGAGTCAGTTAGAAGAAACCTACACGGGTGAAGGTAAACAACACACCTATAAAAAGACTTCACCCAGGTTCACTTGTTTCCATGCATGAAAATTATGAAAGACACCAGTTCATTGTCAAAAACGTGGAGAGGTTGACGCGTGAAACTACCGGTTATGAGAGGATATCCTGAAGAATGATACCCTGCAAAGAAGTCGATCAGTCAGCATGTTGAAATTGATCCTGTCCGCATGCTGCTAAAAGCCAGAGGGCACCAACCGAATGGTAACACTGAGTCAGTCACGTTCGGCCATCAATCAGACCAACGAACCAAGAAACAGGACTCGTGGTGGAGGCAAATGAACAAAAGTTACGGCGGCGGAGTGGAGGGTTCGCGTTTCAAGTTAACCCAGACATCCACCAGTCAAGAAGCAGGCCAACCGACAAACCAATAGGAATGCTCACCCTAGCGACCAATGATCAATCCAGGTCGGCCTGGGTCAGCGAACTCCCTATCATTCCATGAAAACAACATCTCACTTATGATGACGTTTTGACGATGCCGCCTCTCCTTGTAATAAGACGTTTGCGGCCAAAATGCTCAGTTTGGCGAACAAGTCAATGGCCAATATGACAGTTATTTCATTTGTAGTGGCTGGCTGGCTGCAGTGATTTGATCATTCAGTATGCCCCCCCTCCGGAAAGTTTGCCCTGTCCCATTTTAAACAGCGTCCCAAAAGACTGGATGGCATAGCTTGAATGCAGTAGGGTCTGGCAACCAAACGTCCTGCAACCTCGTTAATGTATGTCTTCGTGCAGATATAACACCCTTTCAGTGCCTAGCTGCCATACCACCCGAAGGAAGCAGGACTGTTGATATTTCATCCAAGCACAATCAGGAGCAGTCGATATGCTGGAGTTGGCTTCGAGCAACGGACCTCCCGATCAGTAAGTTGGTGCATTAACCAATAAGCTATCTCGAGCTCAAAGTACATCGAGGCGCACACAGTTCTATACAGTGGCGATCAATAACGACAAAAAGCGGCTTTTCTGACGTATACCAACAAATGGAACTGGGAAACTACCGACAGATCTACCGGTCTATCTACGAAAGTTGGCGGCGTCCATATAGCAGAAGACGTACCTGCTTAAGAGACCGGACAGACTAGATCGGAGGACGGTTCCTTCCACGTATCTGGCACAAATAAACACTTGTGATAATCCGGGTGCCCAGCAATGTCTAATTCTCTGGCTGGCAAGAGGTAAAATGGCGTAACTTAACCAACACTTGTGATACGAATTTTAGCATCGACCTCTCTTGGGAATGCGATTGGTACCGTAATATTCCCGATTCGGGTGCCAAATTCGAAGGACCGATCAACCTGGTCAACAAATAATTAGAGCGCATTACTCACCAGCATTCTGACACACGACTCATGTTGTCAATCAGAAGTTACCCATGATGGGCTTCGATGATTTGGCCGCGCAATCTGCGACCAAAATTGCAAATGGGTGTAAAAGTTACTTCGTTACCATGTCCCGGTTTGCCTATAGAATCGACTGATGTAAAGCCTTTTCTTCACTAACAGTGAAGCCTCGTAAAAATATTCCACCGGATGGAACATTCTTTGTGTCCGTCCGCATACTCTTGGACAAATACTAACAGGCTTCGAAATTCACTGAGGGGAGGTGGTCTCTATTCGAAAGGCAAAAGTTTACAAGGAAGGAAGTATACTCATTTTCAGCCCTGCCTTGCACAACACAGTCGAATTCATTACTAGCTACAGTCACCAAGGCAGACTATAGCGAATACGGCAAAGCAATCCGAAGCAGTTCACATCAGTAAGTTGGGCTTTTCCGACTATGACTAATACTGCTGGTAAGTCTGGACATGAAAGCGGGAACAGCGGCATTACCGGCTGAATCCATCGAGCACACTGTTCCATCGCTAAACTTGTAAACCGGTACGTGAAGAGCACCCTACAAGGTTGCCACAGAGATGTCAAGTAACCTTCCTATTTCAGATGCTCCATTTGAGTGGATTTATCAGTCGTCATAATCTTTTTGCGAACTGCAACTGTAAGGCAAAATTCGGAAGGATCGAAACCATAAACGGTTTTCCATTTGAAGTGACGAACACGAAAAAAATTTTAGGTGTTGACTGTGGAGTGGTTGTGGGCAGTCACGGGATTTGCAAACTCTGTATTCACATCACTCGCATTCTAACGGTTCTGCTCCTGTCCCGAGTCACTTTCCGGTTTTGTCCATACCAAAACTGAGAACCACCGGAATCGAGTTTCGTTCTTATGCGAACATCTCTGAGATGTTGAAATTCTAGCCCCGAACAGTTGATATGAATGTGTACCACTGTCACTCTACCGGCAAGCGTTGTACGAATGCGGATTTTCGCGCCTGGACAGTCGAATGTATTCAAACCTGAGTGTTGTACTTGGTTTGCCACATGCGTCGTTCAAGTTGGGATATATCCTCCCGCTCAGGCGTGAAAACTCAACTGCTTGCGCTGGTGGAGAGGTCATGGTAACACTATCGACTCGGCATGACTGAAGCCTAGCCCCTATGCCGCAAATCCTGTAATAATCGTCCCAGGACAGGGGCAGAACCGCACAAATGAGGCTGATATTACTACAAAAGGGCTTTACAGGAGTTGAGGAAAAGACACCATAACATCCTCTTGAAACCAGTTAAAAGGTCCGGTGCCATTGTTCTACATAAAGCTAATTTTTTGTTGTTTTAAATTAGCACTAGTTTGGCCCATCCATTCACATTTTCCCTGGAAAAACAAAAACCGAACAACATGGATAAACCACTTGTTCGTGAGTTGCGCATTCCTCGGTTTCATACACGGTTTCAGCTTTGCTATTGAAAGTGCTATTGGTTGTTCGGGTCGTTTTGTTCTCTGAGCTCAGCAGTTTGTTTACAGGCGTTTTGTCATCACTTGAGGTGGCACCAGCGGTGCTAGTTATCCTTCCGGTTTCCGCAATCTTCTAGTTGCTATTCTTGAAAACCTCAATTCAACGTTTTCTCAAAATGCGGGCACCATCCATGAGCAAATTGATGATGTTACTAGGCGGAGTCCTCTGGGAGCAACACTGTCCAGACTGGAGCAATCAGTTGAGACCGACATGGAAGATACTTTATCCAGCGCGAATAATTAGGTAGGTTGGACTCCTGATTCCTGTATTTTGGAGTCTCCGTCAAAGTATTTTGTCCGCCTGTGAACCTGAAAAACAGCCGGAATTCCGTCTTTGGGCTTTGTGATCGCTGAAAATCCCGACGGTTCTGCGCGTCTCTGTTCATATGGGAAATTTACTTAGACTGGACACTGCCAGAATATCACGTGCTTTTGGCTAGCATAGTACAAACACGCTTTTTCCACAGAGTACGGACAGATCTACACTCATTCAGAGATCAGTCACCTATACTGACTACTTCATATGAATACGCCTCTCGTCGGGCTACAACACTAAAAATCATCTGATCTGCCAAGATGTCTATTCATTCGACGCATGTTTGAATATTCTGGAGAAAACACAGAGGCATTCAAACAAACCAGAGGGTCTAATTCTCCAGTCGATGCACCTCTGGAACACGTCCCCCATTCTTGGGGCTTTTCACTCATTCTTCTGATTATCTGAAGGTAAATCTCGGTCGGAAGACGAGATTAAATTTAGCTGACACTCTGATTTCCTCAGTGGTCTCGCATTTACTCTCTTCTACATTTTGATAAGTTCATAGCTGACCCCTCTCTAGGTCGGACAACACTGATACATGCATCGATCTTTGTCAACCAGCGGTCGTTAAACATGCCCCGCTCGTAAGGCCTAAGTGATTATCGCTCAGGTTGCTTTTAACCGTAAGCTGGATCGACGATCCACGAGTGAACACCACTCAAGGTACGGGTTGCTTAAGATGTGTACTCAACTCATAAAAAATCGATTTTTGTGTTGGTTGTTTTCTTTGGAAGTTATGTCTTAAAGCCTCTGCAAAACGGTACACGCACTCCTCTGTTACCAAGTCTAAACACTTAGGAGTATAGCTAATTCCTATCCCCGACATAAACTGTCCCATCGCAAATCACCAGCATTTTTGAATCACCTACCCACGCTAGTTAAAAAAAACATCAAACTCAGTCAATTATACAATACATGTTTATTAAATGAACAAACATTTCTCAGGTAAAATAAGGCAACGCGTTGCTCATACAATTCGTGAATAGTGCTACTCACAACTTAAACAAGCGACTAATTCGTCCAAGTCCAGTTTGCCATCTTGGTCCGCATCGTGTGTTTTGATGAACGCCTCGACATCTTCCCGTTTCAGGATGCAGTTAGCACTGTCCAGGAATGATTTGAGTTCTTCCACGCTTATTTTGCCGTCCTTGTTCGAGTCCAAACATTCAAGGACTGCTTTGACTTCGTTCTTGCTGTTTAAGAGAATAATGAAACGTGAAGTAGCTTTGCAAAGTGGAATTATACAAGTTAACGACCTGAAAATATCGGCCTACACATCCACAGCACACGAAGGGCTCACACCGCGCTTCTCAAATCTTCATCAGAGCAGTAAACTCGCCTATCAGTATTATACTCAATCTGACGACAACCTCAGTGTGTTTTGTTCCACCCTAATCCCACGCTACTCTGCTTGCTGGCAACCTGAGTGACCGGGTCTCCCTGGTCACTTGCTGTCCTAAAAACATTGGCTCTAACAATTAAGCAGTCAACCTGTGGACCAGACCGCCGTGATGAGTGTGAAGACTCAAACACATACCGCATGAAAAATCACAGCTGGTGAAACTTACGTGGGCATGATGCACGTCTGGGCGCGTGACTGAAACCCAAATCGGAATCGGAGTTCACAAAAACCGAAACAGTACCCAGGGCCGTTCAGCCTCCGTTTTATGTTGTTTGGACTGGCAACAAACAGCCTATCAGATCCACTTGTCAAGGTAACAGGGGCTCTCGTCCTCTTTGGTACGTCCCCCTGTCCTATTACGAAGGGCGTGGGCCTACAACTTCTTGATAGGGTGTTCGACGCAAGAAACTCTGTTGGCTGGCGATACGAGCCGATATGCGCATGTATTTGCGTAGGATGGTATTAAAAGGCTGTGTGCTATCATCCATTAGGCCATTGGTCAAGTGGATGTGTCCGCGTGGGTGGATACATGCAGCTTTGGGCAATTGTTGCGTTCTCACTTGGTCTAGGCACAATAGGCCTGCAGTTTAGGGGTGTCCAATCCCTTAGTACGGTCGATCTACTTTCCGGAACTACAAAAAATGCATGGCACAAATGAATCAACGAACGTGACTTCCCCATAAAAAATTGGTGTTTCCGTTTTGATAAAAACGTGTTGAGTCATTAGCGAACCCGTGTGTCTATCAAGACGTAGCTTCACTACAAGAAGCACCGAGTATTTGATGGTTAGTGTGCTTGAATCACTGTCTGCTGACTGGACCAAGAGTCACGTGATCGAGAGTTTCAACCTCGGTACAAACGGCAACGTGTGAAATATGTGACTGAAGACATTGGGAGTAGTGAAATTTACGCCATATTGCTGTGCTATATGGTCAGCCTTCCAAATTATACAACCAAGACGACTTCATTCAGGCTTAATCCGGAGAAAGGATCACTAAAGTCAATCCAAATGCGGACCGATGAAGTCACCCGCATCAACAGGATGTCATCCCCGTTTTTTTCCACTACAGGTGTGTTACCAACGTCAGTGAACGCACACAGGCGATCTCAAGTCCATTGACTCTGTTGGATATCTGGAAGAATCCATCATCCCATCTTATGTGTCTGATTTTTTACGATAGAAACAAGATCACGTGGTACACTGCGGACTGGTTCCTCGAGTGACGACATCTCATATGAAAATATTTTCCCCTTGGGCCACTTAGAGATAGGTGGTAGCATGAAGAGATTTGGAAATTTTCCAAGTCTGTCACGGACAGAGTAGGGACAAACTCAGCTACAGCTGACTCACGTTCATGGCGCAACTGCTGATATCGACCAGCTTCGGTGCCGCGCTCAGTTACTCGATAATTATTTTGTTCGTATGAATGTATACTTTGTATCATTTATCCTGGTAGGTCCAAGTATTTCTTTCAATACGGGATGCTTGTAAAAGAGGGTGATTCTTAAGGAATTTTGGATTGCTAATCTCGGAAAAACTCAGTCCGGGTCGCCTAGCTTGTTTTATTTGGAAGTAAGTTGCTGATATCTTTGTTGGGGATTCTCCGTGCATGACTCGCGCTCGTTTTTCTATTCGAATTAAGCTAGTATAAACACACCTACAATGGAACACTTGGTTGCACTTGGATGCCAAGTTCACACAACCTTTAGGACGGAATCCAGGACCAAACGATTTTTTCTCACTGATAAACTGCCCCTCACGGGTACGAACTGGTATGTTGACTCAATGCATACAACAACAAATGGTCATTTCACTGAAGGTAGTTTGCGGGCTAGACAGACTGACGGATTTGGAGCGTATATGATTCCGTGTATTATTCCAACCCAGATTACTGTGTGATTTTGCGCCAGTACGGAAATTTCTAATTTGAATGGATACCATAGAGAGGCACCTAACAGGTACGGTATAAAGTAAAATGTGTCCAGCTACTTTGTGGAAGTCGAAACCATGTTCAAAGGTCTTCCGAGTCTCACCTTGACTATCGCCTCTGATGAGTTGCCGTGATGCAGCTTGAGTACCCTAATTGTTAGCTTTCCAAGGCCTGATATTACCAGGTAGTCTTGTGTGAACACTGGTTTGACGGAAACCTCCGTAGCCATAGTCTTACTACTTACGACATATGTAAAGTTAATGAAATCAATTCACATGGACTTCTTCGGAGAATCGGACACATAACTGGGGTTCAAGATGGTTCAGTGGTTAGGCACGAAATTGCTGACCGAAAGGTCCTTGGTTCGACCCCAACCTCGGCATGTCGACTGTTTTTGTCTAGGCTTGGGCAACCCGAAAGTATATCGTCCCTCGTGCTTCCTCTAGGTGGCATGTCTGTCCAATTCATTAAATTTGGTGTGAAACGCGAGAAATTTTAGAAAATTTGGTAATGTGACAACAGAAAATGTCATTTTACTGTTAGACTTCAAGCATCTGGGTTGTTCTTAGAATCATGACTAGACTACCAAAACGTAAACCTCAAACAACTTCACCACTTGGGTGCTAGACATAAGACATAAGACCTAAGACAGTCAACAACTTAGGTTGGAGAAGGCCAGCTTTGTATTTCTTGTTAACCTGGTGAAGAAACCCGGCAAAGACTGCAAATGTACGAAACTCCATGAGTAACTGTTGACATGCGCGGGCTTTGAAATCAAATCCCGATACATGCTATGGAGTAATCATGGCAACATATCCTGCGCCCGTCGTATGAACATGATGTGCTCTGAGGAAAAACAGTGGAGATTGAATTTGTAGGTTCAACAGATAGCAATTGTGCGAGTCACTGTTAATTCCTACAATCACATGTCATTTGGCTCTAACATGTTTTCGAGGGTCTGCGTGCAAAACCGCGGCTGAGATTTCACCCACTAACACCGGACACATCAGCTACTCAAAAATAACCACAGGGGCAACTGCACAGGTCAAGGTCACTTCACTAGCCACGGAAACACCAGTGACCGTTTTGGCCTCTGGTTCAAGGATCCATCTCAGTTGTCTAATTCCATGATCAGGAGCTGCGAGTCAAATGTGCAAAGCGAGACATCAATAAATTTATCTCAACAACCTTATGGTAGCCCCAATACACAACTATTCACTGACGCTGATCCTGGAGGTTCCTCAAGTACTTGCGGCTATTTTTTCGAATGCCAGCGTTCTGTCTTGGTAAAGTCGTGATGAGAAAGATGACAATGAAAGGACGATGATGATAACTTTGATGATGTTGATGATTGTGTTGATAACTAGGCTTTCAAATAAGCGGTACCCCCTTTGGGAATCATTCCTTTCAACCAAAACCTCTTCAAGACGTCCTCCTGATCTACCAGGTGCACTGCTATTTGTTCAGAAACTGCCTCCCTACTCCAAATGGAGACCACTCGGCGTGATACATGGAAATAACCGAGCAAACTAGTGGGAGGAAGGTCAAACTGGCTAAAATCAGTAATCACTACCAAAGCTCAGGATCGATAAAGCTGGTTTGAATTAGTTGGGTACATTGAAACCGATGAGGTTTTGTCCGGCCAAGTGAGACTACATATCTGTAAGAGGGTTTTGTATACAAAGCCTAGGTCCAAGAAAAAAACGAATAACATTCATTTCTGCAATAGCAAGAACCCCCGGTATCCTGATTGTTACTTCATAAGGTGGCTTAAAGGCACTTAAAGTGCCAATTCTGTGTCCGGTATCAAAGAGATGGAGGGAAAGAGAACTGTTCAAGTTGCGTCGTTTTCACCTGTATAACGCGTATACGCTCAGACGTGCGGTCTGATAATTACATCGTTATTTGACTGACGAAGCTGCCGCCGCAGGAGCAAATAAACTGTGAAGTGGTGAGACAACAGAGTTTTTTTCCTTTTGCTCTTGTCTGAAAATATGATGGTTGGTGAAGGTCACATCCGGGAACGTGGCATGGAGGTCCTTTGTAATCCCTCCATCAACACTCCTGTTATCATATTACCTTCGAACGGGAGGCGTCCTGTATGGCTTTCTTCGGAAGTCTCAGTTTGGACAGTTTCTCCAGAAGTCATTCTCTGTCGACACATATCTTTCAAAAGGTCACTTCCTCCTCCACACTGTTTGCCGAGTCGGTTTTTGGCATTACATCGGAATACTGGTAGCTCGGGTGCGTTAATCTGTTATAGATCCGGTGGCTTTTGATATGTTCACGGAATTTGGCAATTTACTTGCAGACGTTTCGCCACCAGTCGTGAGGACACTACTCATAAGGTTGCTGAAATTGCTTCCACAGCCTACTACCGGTTTTGCCCTTCCGGGCCATAAGAGGAAGGCCTATTGCCCGAGTTCCCATCGTTCTTGTATTCTATTTGAACAGCAGCTTTTGCGCAAGTGGCGTAATAGGTTTATTTTCAGTTTTTTGGTTTGTGTACCTAAGATGGCTTGGAAGTCGCCCAACAATTCATATGCGGCCGTTGTGAGGTATCGCGGTAATTACTTTCTGTTCGGACGGCAACAACTTATAGTGTATTGGCCTCAACCTTGTTTCATTGCTCAGCTTTGCCTGACCAAGTTGTACATCCGGTTACCACGACTCCGATGCGCCAGTCGGTGTGCTCCATGAAGCCGCGTTAGTCGAGAGAAACATCCAGTCTAACTAATTCATACTTGTGTCGTTGAGGCTGGGAAGTGCGCCGGCCGAGACGAAACTCATGGCCACTCGTGGCTCACCGATATGACAATGGAACATTCTGGTGATCCTTCCCCAGGGAATGTGATACGGAAAATTCTACGGATGGAGAGAAACCGCAAATAAACCGGCGCCGATAAATCTCAAATACAATGGGACCACTAGATGCGTATATTGCCCTGTGAGTTGACTCAGTCTACACTGAAAAGCCGAGAAGCATTGTACAACTGTTTCATCCTTATTGGGAAACCATTATCAACATCTCACGAAACTCCCGGGACATTCGGATTCGCAGTCCTCCAGGTAATAACTCAAGATTAAACCATTCGGTCAACCGAAGCTCATTGACAGTGTGATTAACTCGAACTTGGCGAGGACACCATCAGTCAATCGCGAAATTCACATCACATGGAAATCCAAACCAACACACACCTGTGAGCATTCAATGGTTAGCAAACTGAACCAAAATGAACCCAGTTTTAATGGCTCCCAGTTTCACATTGCAAATTTCTGTCGGACTCACCCTTCATTCTGCCGTCAGCTTCCAAAAAACATCATTTTAAAGCGTGCTCCCCTCTGACTGCTTATATTTTTATTCAATTTCACACGGAGTCAGGCCATGACAACCATCACTCATTTATTCAAATATGAGTAGGCTAAATTGACTCATCGCCCCTGACTTATGGCCTATGTGAGCTCGCACCCATGGTGGCCTGATTTGGTCATACGCATGTACGCGAGAGGTGTACGGTGGATGCGCCGGTTAGAAGTACTTTTTCATAACAGACTGATGCATTGGTTATTGGCATTTCCTAACCCTGTTGTGTAGTGACCCCAGAATTAAGCCCCTGCTTAGGGGCTGGCTCCCGACCCACTCGGCGTAGGTGAGCCTTGGTCATCATAAATACCTGCACTGTAGATGCGATCAGAGCGTCCCTACCATGTAATCGAACGTGACTTGTGTTGGTCGAGTGAGGAATGGGGCGGTCTATCGTCAGTCTTGGTCCACACCCGAGATCGAGTGTACCTTGACAACGGCTGACTCACCTCGCTGTGTTGTAATTGTTGTGATTACTGAAAGGTCGCTGCGCCCTCTGACCGGTTGGGAGAGGAAAACAACGCAACCATCCCGGAGACCGGTGTACGCAGTATGACGGACTGACAGGTGCGACCCAAAACAAAACATAAATCATCAGTACATAACGGGTAAGGTCAAACACGAACATAGATTGCATGGACAAGGTAACGGACTGACACATGGGGAGACAGACACAGAGGGAGGGGTGCGCATAAAAGCGCAAGACTTACTGCTTGTTTCATCTCCCTCCATGGCAAGATACCCATTAATAGTAGGAGTTCTTTGTGGGATGCACACAAAGTCGCTGAATTGGTGGTCGAAGCCATTTGGAATATCTGATTGTCTTCATAGTGCTCTTCTGTACTTTGAGCGGTTCTTCCGGATGGTCGCAAAGCATCCAACGTGACATCAAGTGCAAGATGAACGTTTCTGGTGGCAAATATTGCACTTCTCAGGCTGTGAGATCCTTTTTATGGCCATTAAAGATAAGCACATATATAGGAGAATGGGGTCGAAACAAAAGCGGTCTTGCTGCATGATGTCGGTTGAAAAAAGGCTCCTTTTTGTAGCGTTTTACCCTGACATGCCTCCTACATCCAGTGTTGACCTCAGTCTGCAACGAAGAAACGATTCCGTACTTGTTTGGTGCCGTCGTGTTTGGTTTTGAGCCAAAAAAGTACAAAAATGCATCTAAAATGTCTTTAGGCTTCCCATCTCTCTCAGGTTTCTGCAGCGCTCTCTTGAATGTATCGGTAAACCCCGTAGCCTGTGCTTGATAGCGAAATATTTGAAAAAGTCGGAAAATTGCGACTGGGAACTATCGCCATCGACTGTTGTTACTGGGAGTCCTAAGTGCATGGAAATATCCTCATGGTTGGAGTTCTGTTCAAGTGACATCGTTCCGGCCACTTTGAATAGGCGTCGACAACCACAAGGCAGCTGGTTTCTCCGATGAGTCCGGCGACATCAATATTTATACGAAACCACGGGCCATGTAGAGCCAAGATTGTAGATTTTTAACAGGTAACTTTGAGATAATAAGAACTAGAGTTAGCTGAGTGCTTAAGGCGCGAACTCACCACCCGAAAAGCCCGTAGTTCGAACCCAAACAGGCATCTCGACTGCTCTTGTCTAGGCTCGGGAAACATGGAAGTATCTTAGCCTTCGTGCTTCCTTCGGGTGGCATGACAGCTAGACGGTGCTGGCGTAAGTGAGCGTTGCTTCAAGACTAAACTGGCGTGCATCATCCCTTTATTTCTGCTGGTGTAGCAATCTCCTGACAAAGAGAGGAGGCTTGTTGGCCTCACTTTGGGGGAGAGGGAAGCTTCTGGTGGACAGGCTTTCTTTTTTTGGTGGAGGGGGCATGGATGGTCTTGAAAGACGGCGTCTGACAGGAAATTCATATTTCTGACTCTTCAGAAGGGGATCTTATTAACAAGGTTTCTGTAGGTTCATTCCTTAATTTTCATGAGGAACATTCCAAAAACTTCTGGTGGGGCACCACAAATACTCATCGGATGTTGACAAGGCGAGTGCTTCGAAACCTGCGATATCCAAACGAGTGCTTCCAAAAGTTTCGTTCTTCCACACAACAACGTAAATCCCCGGATGTTAACTAATTTGAAGGACACGCATTTGTTCCACCATACAAAAAAGTGATGCAGGGTTGAATACTCATTTGAGGCCTGACCGTTGGTAACGTGAGAATCGACTGAAACTCCCGTATACGATGTCCATCAAACGAGTGCTTTGTGCGAGGACCATCTTGAAGTTCACTCGGACCGACATTCAAGAAGTCTAAGTAGTTTCCTCGGAGGGTTTTCGCCAGCGCTCATCTAACGTATATCAGAGTCACATCACAAAACCAATGTACTTCCTCCTCAAGTTGCACCAGGGCCTCAGTTGATCCACAATTTAAGGCTCGAGCAAATATTGAATTTCAATCGGGATTTTGCCCTGGTAGTGACGAAAACCTATGCTGGAAAGCAGAGAAGCGCTGCAGAGCTATTTCAACTCTGTTTGAAATAAACAGTGGCTTGCACCTTAAGAATTCTTAGGGAAACTGTGTGTTCTGGTCTCAGGCCACCCCACTTGGCCTAACGGTATAGGCTTCATCCATTGACCAACGGTCGCGGGTTCGAGTCTCCCCCCCCCCTAAAGATCCGGCAGATGCGAGCCGCTAAACTAAACTAGGATTTAACAGCTTTATAATGCTTCTTGGCATAGATCGCATTCATTTACAGGAAGAACTCTCGATCGAAATTTCGAAGTCTCTCCATACTGATGACTGGATTGGATTATCGGCTTGTACGCTCGTGGTACAAACTAACCATACAGTTGAGCCAAAATTATCCAGTTAGCGTGATAATTTTCGCGTTTCTCTGATGTATGATAAGTACTCCAGAAAACATGCCAAACTTGACACTGACCCTTCCCGGATTGATTTAGGTACGCTTGATATTTAATACAATACGAAGAGTAGAGAGAAACATCACACAAGGACTGATACCTCGGCTTCTCGTACTTGGTGGTCTTTTGTAAGCTGCCTTCATTCAGTCTAGGGTAATTTATCGGCCAGTTATCTCATTTGTCACGAAACTTTAAAAGGTCCTTGAGAAGGGCAGTCTGTCATTCAGGCAGTGAGTCAGTCAGTGAGTCAGCCAATCAGTCCGTCAGTCGGTCAGTTAATCCTCCAATCAGTCAGTCAATCATTTAGGCAGTCAGTTCCAGTGAAAAGCTATGGGGGGTTATTTCCTGAGCAGCCGTCAGTCAGTCGTCCTCAGCAAAGTGCGGTTGTCTCAGTGTTTTTCAGCGTACTGTAACGGTGGAAGCAATCAGTTTCAACGACGGAGTAGTGAGATAGTTCAAAAGTAGCCTTCTGTACTTTTAGGGCTTAAGCGCATGCATTGGTGCTGACGAGCCGTCAGCTACTGTGCAGTGCCACTGCAACTCCCCACCAAGTGCGTTGTGCAACACAGTATATCACCTCATGTTGACAATATTCCAGGAAGTAGATCCGGCGTCTTCAATTTCTCGAGATAATCGAAGTTTCTGACGCGCGCCAGCCCTTCCAGTATATACCCGGCTGTAACCTGAGTAACATCCTGCGTAACTGTTTCTGGTAATTAAAGTCGGAGCAGATTTTCCATACTTTGAAATCGGTGTGAGGTGAGCACAGGGGACGGCTGGGTAGATTGCGCGAAATGGCTGTTCAAATAATCGCTTAATACCGGGTCATATTCTGAGTTGTTGCTCAGGTGACTGGGCTTGGCAATTACCTGATGGTCACCAATCGAGGTGATCGGCTGGGTGGGCAGGTTTGTGTGCTCCTATTTTACGAAAACTTCTGTTGGTTTTTAGCGAACAGTCAGCGAAATCAGTTCCAAGTGTTGCGTTTCAAATCCTTCCATCTGATGAGGAACCATACCCTTTTGTACTTTTGACCCGTGAAACTGAGATGCAGTGGATCCACCGGGCCCTCGTTACCGGAAGATACGAACATCCAATGATCTGTAGGGCAAAACCAATAGATTGTTATCTGGTCTACAAAAACCACAAATCTGGTCTAAAGCAAACCACAGTCCATTTATCTGCCTTTATCGATCGGCATTTCGATCATCCTACACCACACACCAAGTTGTCGACAGCATGAATTTTACGTGTTTGGCAATCGTATGCGCATTACCCGCGTGTTTTTCAGTGTTCGGTACAAGTCATATCATCGATAGGTGGAACAGAAATCTTATCACTATGGTTGTTATTTGTGTCCACACTGGACGATGCCAAAAGACGGTACGCCGGACGAGTTGACCTTTCTTCAGAGAACATGCTTACGTGTGATCAGGTAAGTTTGGTTACAAAATAAACTGTAGTACGTTTATCAACCTTCAATATCAAAAGAGAAAAGAGTGGTTACATGTTCCATCTGGAGGTCGCGCCTTCGTAAGATGTGTACCGCTGATGATTCACAGTAAAGGTAGAACAGTTGTACAGTGCTTGTCGAACTTTCAACATAGATCGGCTACACTTACAGGACCAAACCTCCATTGAAAATTCCCGAGTCTCCTTACACTACCAGCAAACAATAAGTAACTCAGAAAGACTAATTCCCACGACGTGTAGACCTTCTATCTGAGAAGTCGTCACTCGAGGAACCGGCCAACATGTGACCACGTGATGTGGATTCCTTGATTGAGGGATGAGTGGCACTAGATCCTGCCTAAATGTGAGCTAATCACACTGCTGATCAGCCACCCGTGGCCGAACTGCTAGCCCGGATATCGCGGGTTCGAACGTCTGGAGTTTCTTGAGATGCGCACTGCTGATGATTCCCACTAAGGATGAAACTTAGCAAGCGAACATGTTTTACACTTCACAGATTTCAGAAGCCGAACCTGTAGGAAAATTCAAGATCAACTGTTGTGCCACTTTGGCGTTTGATTACAATTTTAATAGATTAAACGGTGGTCACACAGGTGATAGACGGTCAACCCTAGGAGGTATCACCGGCTAACCTATAACAGCCTTGTGTGGTTCGCCAATCCAAGCGTCTGAGTTAGGATGCCGGCGTTTCATTCAGCAAACCAGCATAAAAATACAAACTACAAGGTTACTTTGTTCCGCTCTCTCACGCGATTTCAAAGACACCGGGACACCCGCAGATTTGACTGCAAAAGTAACTCCTGTCCTCCACCTCTGTCTTGTTCCTAAATGAGACCCAAATCTCTGAATCTGGTGACCCCACCCACCTACGGTTTATGAGTTATACGCGTTTCTATTAGTTCGCGCCTACACATATTCATCCTTATCTGTTTTTCACCTTCATGTCCTGGACTCCTCCACTACTAAATACCGATTATTTTGGCTTACAATGTACTTGACCTGATGCGGCAAATATTGTGGCTGCATTTGTCGACCTCCAAATTGCGATGACGCGTCTTCTCCCTTCTCTTTGTTGGACGTCAAATATAAACAGATAGTTCGGTCAACAGGAGTTTGCGTCCTCGACAAAGCGAATAACTCTAAACAGCAACAAACACCTCCAGCATGCCATGTGGCTAAGTCCTTTCCATCAGCAACTCCTCTGCCCAGCTTATCTGTGACACTGCCCAAACCATCGATCCCTTTTTGACAACCCATCAATAAGATGTTCCTGTGACTTTCACTTCCTTGGTTCTTCTGATCACTAGCTAATCAATTTTTCCACTCGCTTTCTCTCCCAAGAACCTCATCCTCTATTCTCTATCTGGTGATGCTCTCCCGTTGACTGGGATGGTATGCGTCAAATTTTTTCTGGGCAAATCTCTTTAAGAATGTTGTTTTTGGGAGGTTCCTCAGTTTTTTCGGGAAAACTTACGACTCTCCCGTCTGATGGCATGAGTCAATTCATCCATAATTTTTTTCAGACCAGGGAAGCACCCGTTCCCAAAATACGCGTGCTTGCGGGTTGGAACGAAAAAAAACCGGAATATACAGAGGTTGATCGATGCATGCCTGCCCCTCGGCACGCAGTGACTGTGTTACTGAACGTATTACTTGCTCATTGATGGTCAACAGTGTCGGAGAAGGATCCAGGGCACGAAAGTCAGTCTAGCTAACCAAAGTGCCAACTGGAAGTCGTTCGTTTTGGCACCTGGTCAAAACATTCGGTGGCAAGTTTTCTTCCTCACACTCTCCCCCATTTGACAAATTTGAAAATTCAAAACAACGTGACAACCTAATTAAGTTGAACAAGGTAGTGAGAACAACAATGTTGCGGGATGACTTCGTTTCGTATGCTCTCTTCTGAGGCAGACGTGGAAAACAGCACATAATGCAATGTAGCTCACAATATTTATATATAATTCTAAAACAACATGACCGACAGAAAAAACCAAGGCAATCTCACAGTAGCCTCTAGATCTTACTGGGTGCAGAGGAGGGGCTCTGAGCAATCGACCAACATGATCTCAATGAACTTTGATCTTCGTGGCCTTTGATCTTTGTATTAAGGCTTGTCTTCTGTGCTCAGACCTGACAGTCACTCTGAGCCTGCCTGGTTTTATTGATTGGTCACGTTGTTTTAGACTTATCTATATATAGTAAGCTGCGCTGTATTACATACCTTATGCTTTGATTTTTGCGAGTGGAAGAGATTGTGTAAAATCCCGCAACCTTTCTGCTTTATTCACATCTGGAAATCCCAAACGCGTTTCATGGATATCCTCCTCCAAATCGCTCCAAAACTCCTTTGTCCATCTTTACTCACTGGTAGTGTTCCTTCTGGGTGAACAGATTCATCTGTATTTTCTATTCTCAAAAGTGACTCGTGCTCTGAGCCCAAAAAACACCGGCCCCTTTCGGCCACTCCCATTTTCTTCAAGGAAGCAAGTTGACAAAACCATTCTTCTGCGATCTCAAGGACAACGACGCTCTGGGTGATCAACAATAGTGGGTTCAGTCACAACACCGGTGATACATCACACGTTTTGCCCTACCCTCTGGACTCTTTCGACGAAACGAATGTAGTTGCCATCGATTTATCAAAATGAGATGACCGGATTCGGCCTTCGGATCCGTCTGCTAAGCTTCTCATGTGCGGGATGAAACCAGACTTGATTACCTGAGTTTCATCACCGTTCTATGCAAGTAAGAACAAAAGGCGTTATTTCGTGGACTGAAAAAATCAGCGGTGGAGTTCTCAAAGGATTTTGCTCTCTCCCACACCATTTCTCTTGTTTTCTCACCCCTTTTACCCATGCCTTTTCAAAAAAGAAGCCAATTTGCACTTCTTTCTATTCTATTCCTTTCAGCGCATTTGGATCCTGACCTAAATTTTTTTGATGGGTCTGTTATCATTCTTCCCCATTTCTTGTCATTCATCCTTCTTGGTGTACCTTTACTGGCAAATTATCCTGGTTCTCATATGTCCAGGTTCTCGCTGTCTAAATCCTACTCTTTTTCCTAAATCGCAAATTCGTCCTACCCTAAACTACCACTGTCAAATCTGGGGCTCTTTCTTTCTACTTATTTCTTCTCGGTTCCATTCAAAGTAAAATCTTATGGCTTATCGATGTCCTTTCGCTGGCTGCTAACCTAAGAACACTTTCTCACCCTCGATAAGCGGTGACTCTTGCTCTATTCTATTGTTATTATCGTGGAAGGTGTTCACCGGAGCACTTTTCTTCTCCCCCTTTATTTTCACTTTTCAGTCGAATGGTAAGGCTCTGCTCATCCACTCATTCAAATCAAGTCACTGGTGCATATTGTAGGACTACTCTATTCTCAGTTCCTTTTTTCTGAGATCATGCTCTCTTTGGAACGCCCTGCCGCCCCCTACCTTCTGTAACACATATAACCTTCAACTTTTCAGAAGTCGAATTTGCATTCATCTCCATCTACGTTGGAGCTGGTGTTGTTTCAAGTTGGTTTTGTGTTGAATGTTATCGTTGTTTACTGTGGTTCTCTACCCGTGGGTTTTCCATTACTCCGTGTTCCACATATGTGCGTCCTAACTGACTGTCACTGTGAACTACTTACGGGACAATCGAATATACCAGCAGAAGACATCGGTGAGCGTAACATAGCTAACAGTGTCTCCATTCCGCGAGTATCTTTTAGACACAATACGGGTGGCGGTTGCCGCAGTTACACAAGCAGCCGGAATCCCGTAGAATGTACTGACGATCTACCGTCAGGTAGATCATATACGAGGGTTGACCTGCATCTGATACTTTGGCGATTTCGGATAGATCGAAAGGTTGACCGAAGTTTTATGAGTCTACAAAAAACGGCATGGTCAGAAAGTCCTCTCGCTGTACCAAAGAGTATGCATGGTAGCTGTTGGCAACCTGTCCGTCGGATGTGATCAGATTGTGGTGAAAGTCGTGAAACTCAGACAAAGTTACGAAGCAGTTCGCAAATCACCTGAATCCAGGCTGAATCTCTCGTTTATGCTATTCGTCAAATAAATGTGCTTACCTGATGAGTCCAAAGAAGGGCCAAACTGGTTGTAGGCTGTCAAAAAGTATTCAGCAACCTTGGAAGTAGTTTTCTTAAGGAAAAATTCCTTAACTTCACACCTATCAGTTACTGTCAGGAAGGTCAGATTCCTGAAAATAGTCTCAGAATGCCCGGAACCTACTGAGACACCCAAACCTCACTAAACTCTCAATAGGGAAGCCGTCAAGCATCCAAGCCAGAAATGCCAGTTTTCGATTGAACGTTCAGGCTGTCAGTCAATAAGGTAATGGTCGAAGAGTGTTGAGGCACGTTGCAGAAGCACGGCCGACGATGATGAGTGTTCCACAGAAGGACAGTCGATGATGACAGCCGATCAGACAGCTTAGGTCAATGTCGAAAGTACCCTTTAACTACTGTGAGGCCCCTTTTAACTTTTACACTCGCTTGTTCGCAAGAAAGCTGTTGTGTTCCTTGTTGGCGAGTCTTTTTCCGACACTAAGGCACTGGAGAGGGGACAACAGGTTGATACGACAGTTATGCGGCACGTAATAAGCTTTTTGGCACTGAAAGTGATCTGGTGTGGCTTAATAGAGCTTACGGTTATAAATATTAACAGAATATGGCGCCCCTCCTTCAAAGACAGTTGTCTCAGTATCTCTGGCTCATTTTAAAAGCATTCACTTGAACACATCTCCAGTATCATTTCAGTGAGCCGTTCAATAATACTTTATCTTCCTATATGCACTGACAGGTCACTACGTCTAACTCATGTATGATTATTTTGTGCAAGCACTGTTCCGCTTGCCTTTTTCCTAAATGCCCGATGGCTACGTTATAGGTGTTGTTCTCTACTTTACTTGTATATATGTAGCTGCCAGAATCGCACAAACCCGGGATTTCATTGTCACTTCACCTTTGGGTAGGTTTTCTGGTCAGTCTTGATTGCGCATTTCGTGTAGTTTCACAGTTCACTGTGTAAGTTCACAACCATCATCGTCGATGAGGCCTTAACTGCACATTTGTCATCATCAGGGACAGCAACATCAATACTCACACTGATGCATCACTGCCGCACTGCACGTTCGTGAAAAGTGAGGTGAGGAAGAGTGACGGTGTTTTTCGCTTACCTAAATGAGAATCCTCAAGCTGCATCTCAACAACCCATTTAAGCGAAGCACGAAAGGGAGAAGACACGTAAAAATTGGCCCTCAAGGCGAAACGTAGTTTGCGCGTCTTACAACCCGTGAATTACCACAGGCACATTAACCTGTCCCGTGTTGATGCGCCATGTTTTGTCACTCTCGTTCGCCTTCACAACGTCGACGGAAATTTCGTAGAGCTTGCCTACGTAGTCAAATCTATTCATCAGAAAAGTCCTTATCGTCTCACCAAGCCTGAACCACGCCCTCACAACCGGTTTTACGGGGCACTGATACCACACTTCAGTCGATAGAACGGGGGGGGGGTACTGGGAAGTAATTATGTCGAGAATTCCGAAGTTTTGAACGGAAGTCCATACTCCATTTATTCAGCGGTTACCCCCACCTGCACTACACAGGTAAGCACCAGGTACTCTATGGGTAACGGTGATGGCGAGTCTATCTTAGCGGGCACGAAGTCGCGGTAGCGCTTCACTCAATGCACTAAACCAAGAAATCTCGCGAATGCATTGCGCGCCCTGAAACTATGTACCATCCGACCTAATGAACGAACCCGTTCTACGCGTCCTACCGCATGACCAAAATAAACAGAAAAGGCCGACAGTCAGTTCATGATTGTATTTAGGAAGTCAAAAAATGCAGAGTTCAAAGCAGTCTTCCTTCATGGCGTTATCGAGAATAGCCGAGTAGGAAAAACAAAGTGCGCCACAAACCAACATAATCAAGTCACATACAATAACAATGGGGAAATCAAGGTCATGCTTAGGCGCACGCTAAGCATTCGGCCAGCTCTTCGAGATCCAACTTTCCATCTTTATCCTTGTCGTGTTTGTCAATAAATTTCTGGACGATGCTCTTATCCAGTGTGGTGCCTCGTCCCTGTTCAAGGAATTCCTTCAGCTCGTCCACACTGACTTTCTTGTCATTATTTTTGTCCAAAACGGAGAGGAGTTCTAGCATTTCGGCTTTCCTAAAAGTTGCACAACACTCGAAATCAGTTTCTATCTGACTTTCATCAGTGAATAAAGCAAAGGAAATAATAATGAAACAAATCACTGATTTTTTTGTAGGGCATTACAGTATCTGTACACTGTGTGAAAACGTAGGAATACTTACTTTGCTGGGCAACACATGTTGAGGTGTTTTTGTTGGTGCGATAGGTTACTCTGTAGTGAGGAAAAGGTGAAAGAAACTGATTCTAGTCACGGACGACTCTCAACCAAGGGGACCAAACGAACTCACCTACACGAAAGTGGGCGCTCTGCAAATCACTCGCCTATTTGTTTGCAGCAGGCAGCCAATGATTTGGATGCCCCAAGATCGAATCACGTGCGGCGAATAAGCGTGTCTGGGCTTGCTTTTGTCGGTTGGTTTTTATCAAGGTCACTTGTCAGACGGACAGGTCATGGACCAATTAAGTCTCGGATTTTGAGGGCTACATACATAGACCAATCAGAATGGTCAAGTGAGTTTTAGTTTACACCCCGATATTGATTGGCGGGTTTAATCGGGTCCAACGGAAATTCCGGCCTGCATTCGGATTTTGGGTTTGTCTGGCAGCACCGAGTGGAAAAAGCCTCCGTCGGGCTACTCCGTTTACGCTGAACCTGGTGTTGTGCAAACCTGAAAATCTGGCACACCTTCAGCTGCTTTGTCTGTTTTATGTGCGCCATTCACGTCTCATTTCACTCTATGGCTAGTAGTTGATCTACAGTACATATTGTTACAAAACTGCGTAACAATCCTGTGCCTTCAAGCACAGCTGCAATTTCTCATCTTTACCTATATATTCCTCGCAGCTTAGGAAAAAAAGCAAAAATGAAAAAAATAAATGCACAAAATTTTAGCTTTTCTAAGTTCAAAGGGGTGTGAAATTCACCCGAAAATTAAGTGTCTAAGGTGGAGTTAATTCGTAGCCCAAATGTTCGAATTCAGAGTGGTTTCTGAGTGGCCGATAAATTGTTTCGAATGAGAATAAAAGGACTACAATTATTCTGTTTGTCTTGGTATTTTATGGTAGCTTCCCTGGGAGTCTGGAATAACGCGAAGTTCAACCTAACCAGGATTTCGTGCTACAAGCCAATCCATGCCGAAAAGTGGAGTTGTACTGTACAGCCATTTCACTTTTTTGGGAATCATCATCAGTGTCCCACTCATGAAATTCCAGAAACGTTTGAACCCGCAACCTGCAGGCCATTAGTTAAATACTTAGCCTTCTGGTCACGTGATTATTTCACACTTAGACAGGACATAGCACCAAATATCCTTCTACTATCAGCATACCCTTTTATCTTAAGTTTCTAGGCTGTCATTTACCGCAAGTTTTTTCTTCAAATTTAGGACTTGTGAGTCCATTCAGTCCGAGTAGTTAATGTTTGATCGCTAGCCAATCGACATACCCGAGCTGTGAATATTCCGATATCCCATCAATGTCCTGATCTGCAGGCAGAATAAGAGAGAGATGGTTCACATAGGTCAACCCTTTTGACAGGAAACACCTCCGGATGTGAGGCAGTTTGACACCCTATCCGGGAAGAAATCCTTGTTATAAGTTCAGACAGAAGACAATAAATCTCCACAGCCTGACCTAGGATTGTACGGGTTGTACAAAGCGATCCGCCTCCCGTTCTGTCTGGAATGGCTTAACAAATTCAGGTAGGAGGAAGTCACGCTGAGGCTTTTTCGAACTTATAACTCAATGTCGGTGTCACATGCGTTCCATCTTGGTAAGCCCACTTATCTCACTCACGTTTTAGCCGAGTGGTGGAACTGGCCAATCGTCAACAAGCTGACCAGAGTTATGTATCAGCCAGCAATCGGTGAGCCAGGGGAAGGTATTCACCAGTAATCTTTAGTTCTGTACTGCAATGCGGCAATTCAGTTTTCACATGAAATGGCTCCATGTATAGTTAGGATGACTGATTAAAATAAACACAACCCTAAAAGTTACATTCCGCCAACTCGTTCAAGAATATTTTTTTGGCTGGGGTGCCTACCAAAATGTCCAAGTTGTCCGGATGAGGCCACGTCTGTTTTTCAACTTGGAGTAGACCATCTGTGAGGGCAGACCAACTCTGCATTCTGTAAAGGCATGTGGGAATCAGATGACACCTTTAGAAATCATTGTTAGCGTGGGAACAGTTGGGGTCGATTTGTCTTTCCAACCACTAACGAGATATTGAAAGTTTCGATTGGAACTCATACTTTGCACAAACGATACGTGCGAAGGTGCCCACGCAATGCAACTCCACGAATCGAGTCCGATGTTAGGACAATCCAAATAAATCTGGTGGCCGAATAACTGTGCCAACTTGTCTGATTGCTAATGTAAAATAAATTCGCTGATAGGAAGGAAGTTTAGATATTCATGGTGAAAGGACTGAATCTCGATGTTATATTGCTTGGTTACATTGGCTGTTTTCTTAAGATGGATCAGTTCAAATTGCTGCCAACTTTTTTGTGATCGGAATTAACCGAAACAACGGAAGTACCGCAAGGAAATGGTCTAAAAACCGGGCGTTGTAATTTCGGAAGCAAAAACATCAATACCTGATAAAGTGCTTTCGCGCATGGAAATCCTCAATGAGGAGCGATTTTGTTAACATGGAACTTCTTCTGTTGTACTGTTTTCCCTAGATAACCATAAAAACAAGAGCCGAAGTGATGACAATTCCCGGTCGCTTCTTTCCAGTTGGCTGAACTTTTTCACCAAAGATACAAATCAGAATGGAAATCCCCCACTGTCCAGGCGGAACCCTTTGACACCCCACGATCGGTTGCTTAAGGCATGTTTGATAGGCGCGACCCCAGAGCTTCCACCAGCATCATGCTCTACCTGAATCCAAGCGGCAAGAAATTCGCGAAATACACTTATTTATGCACTAAGTTGATTTTAAAGAGAGATTCAAGTGAAGTTCATGTGAAGCCCTCGTTTGTGATATCCTTCGTATGAACGCGCTGCACAAAGACTACCTCAAGTTCCATTTTGTAGGACATTCAAGATATCGCAGTAAATTTTCTTGACGAAATATCACTCATAAGGCTGCCGAGAACTTGCTGACAGCCCGTGATCGGTTTCACTCTTCTTGGGACTCATCAGGTAGGCATAGTCCTCTAGTTCCCATCAACCTTACGTTCTGCTTGAACGCAGACTGGACCCAGCTCGCTAAATACACCCATTTGCACACTGATTTGGTTTGAACGGGAGACTTAATTGAATTCCAGCGGAATATCTGGTTTATGGAGTGCATTCAGTTGAAGAATATTAAAAAAGAGAGGTCCAGCTGGGATTCCACTGAGTTCAAACCAAATTTGTATGCTGGTGAGTGAAATGTTGCTTTGAGAACCATCAACAGCGGACACATCAGCGGGTTTCAAACCTGCAACCTTCGCGGCTACAATTTTGCACTCTTAACCGTTCGTGAGATGGGCACTGATGATGATTCCTAGTAAGGATGAACCAGCTGTACAGTGCTTCTCGGCTTTTCAGCATAGATTGGTTTCACTTACAGGACGAAATGTTTACCAGCATTCTCATATCTCCTCAGATGACCAAAAAATGTCGTATATTATACACATGCGTTTATATATCAGGCATCCTGTTAGGCCCTTGATGTCGTAAGCATTGATGAAACACTATCTCAGCGCTTCAGTGGACACCGCTTGATCAGACTTGGCATGACCTCAGGTACAAACACAGTATTACTCGCTGCGGTTGAAGGTTACGAATGTCATGTGTAGGAGGGATCAACGTACACGAATTGGTTATTGTCGATTGAGTGTGTTCTTATGGTTATATTGGAAGCAGATTGGAAGAACTATCGCCTATTCAACACAAGGTTTGTGGAGAACAACATGCTTCCTACATCTCTGGTTGTCAAGTCACCGTATACATCACTCGCTTCTGCCCCAATAGCTTCCTCGGCGGCCACGTCATTCTGCAAACAGAGGATTCACTTTATTTGATATCTTCCACCGCACACGTGGGCTGAAGCACGATCCTCAGTCCACACCAACACCCACTGACTTGGAATTGCTGAAAACCAAGGCGGCAGAGGTAAAAACGAAGCAATGTCAAAATAAACGTAATACACTAATCATAATGTTGCTGAAAATTCTTCGACAGCCCACGACCGGTTTCGCCCTTCCTGGGGTTCATTAGGTAGGCGCAGTCCCCGAGATTCCGTCAACCTTATGTTCTACTTGAACCCAAATTGCACGAACCTAGCGAAATACACTCATTTGCAAACCAATTTGGTTTTACGAGAGACTCACCTGGAACCCAGCTGAACCTCTCGTTTATGAGGCCTCTAAGCAACTGAATGTGCTGCACCAGGCCGCCTCATGTTTCAGTTGGTACGATATTCGAGACATCGCGATACATGTATATTCGTACTACGCTACTCATAAGGTTGCTGAAAATTCTTCAACAGCCCTTCTTGGGGCTCATCAGGTAGGCGCAGTCCCCGAGTTCCCGTCGAAATAGTTTAGTTCAAGAAGTTTCTTTCCACGACCCTTTGTTTTATTAGATCAACAGAAGAAAGCAAACGATCTTCTAGCTATTGAAGTGAAGTAAACTCATCTCGCTAGAGAAGGAGCTGAAATCCACAGTAATCAAGAGAGTTGTAGGAGCAGAAGCGGCAATTCTCACAGCTGAGTTCGTGTTTCAAAAGCTCTCTCTAGTGAAAAAGGAGAAAATTCAAGTACAGTTGACCACAGTCCTGAAGTCCTAGCAGCCACGGGCTCCAAATATTATACTACCAGAGCTAAGAGCTTTAAGCATCTTAAAACACGTAGATAGTATAGTAATCACAAAGGCGGATAGAGGTCATCGTCATCATGATTAAGAGTTACTGTTTTCGGAGGGTCAGGCAACACCTAGCAGATGGGCTCCACTGAGGGCTTAGCCACTTGAGAGTCCTTAGTCCCCCGAACTAAAGCTGACACCTTGGCGTGGTGATCGGGCTCTAGTGCTGGAATGATCCCGCGGGCTACACTGGCTGGATCTACGTTCCGCTAGGGGCACCCAGAAAGGCCAAAGTGGAGCAGTTAAGCCAAGAACAGCAAGACGCCGTATAACGAGCTCTGGGTATGAAGTACTGTCAGCTGCGATGGAATTGTGAAAGCAGTAAGGGGTTTCTCCAGGGCGACCAGCATGTCCCTGTTCATTCAAGCAGCGACGCTGCCTTCCTCCGAGAAAGGATGGGTAAAAAAGGATGAATCCTAAAAGCCACACACCGGTCATCTAGTGGCTGGTCGCGATTGTCTGCCAGTTATTCAATAGGGTACACAAACGATCAAGACTCTCCAGAGGCCAAGTGGGGCTCTAGACGCAGCTGATCTGTGCAGTAGCGTCAGGAGTGAGACATCCATGCGCTACTCCATGTGCACTCAGGCTAGGCCATTCCATTGCAGTCAAGCGGATCAGATCATTGTGTCATTGCCTCGGAGCAGCGTCCCGTAAAAAAACTCCACTATTGGCTAACTTGTGCACCAAACATTTGAGTCAAAGGTTACGGCACGGTACAGAAACAAAACCGAGACAAGCGCTCTCCAAATGTCTTGTGGGTCAGACTTTTAAGTCCATGGTTCAAGAAGGGATACCTCAAAAAAGCCAGGAATTAGAATTTGCCTTTGCAGCTCTGCGTTCACCGGCTCCCTCCTTTAATCCAACGCGGGATATCATTCCTCTGATGCCACAAAATATTCGGTCCGGATGGTCTGAAACCTGTACTTTTCAAAGCATATGATGAGGCTTTGGCGAAAGGTCCAAAAGCCATACTACGTAAGACTTGGGGAGTGAGTAGAATACCGGTGGAATAAAGTGCTTCGACCGGGATCCAAACCCTTAAAAAGCAAGTGAGAATGTCAGTCCAGAAACCACCACAGCACCAGTCGAGAGAGAGAGAGAGAGAGAGAGAGAGAGAGAGAGAGAGAAAGAGAGACTCGTGAGAATCAAGCTAGGTTTTGCCCTGGCCAAGGATACATTAACCATATCCACACCATGAGAAAATTTATCGAATGACACCACTTCTTCAAACGTTTAACGGTGGTTGTTTTCCTCAATCTGATTCTAGATCATCAGAAACTACGACTGTGCCTAGCGATCAAATCTGTCCCTTCTAGATTTTTATCGCTTATTAGGACACAGTATTCGAACTCTTGTGGGCATGCACTGGTATAGGCCAGTCACCTCTAGCTGTATAATCGAACGCTAAACCCCCCACCATTCCATTTCAGCCTTGTTATTGATATGCTGTTTCAAGCACCTCTGTCGACTTCTGAAATACTGGGGCCGAAATCTCCCCGAGTTGTTTGCTCACAGACAGTGAGTACGCAGACTAGAATGTTTTCTTTGGTTCAGATTCTTCAAAGGCGCAAGTTATTTTGAATAAGGTAAACAATTCTGCCGGATGGTTTGGTATGCCCTTTACTTCTGTAAGGTGTAAAATGCTGCTATTAAACCCACACCGTGCGCTTGGAAACCAGCCGGTCGACGTGGTAGATAAATTTGTTCACCTGGGCAGTTGTATAAGTTCCGGGGGGCTAACTGGAATCAAGAATACTTCCCGAATCGGGAAGACCTTTGCAGCTTTTGCCAACCTGCGAAATCTACGGCGCCGACGTGACGTCAGTTTGTCTATCCGCAAACCAGACAAAGATAACTGGAAGAGAACTCCTATAGGATGAGGTGGCCGAGGTTCACCTTACGATTCCGCTTGGTGGTGCGATAGCTCAGGTGTCATAGTAGAACAAGTCAAAACAAATAGAACATGCCGGCTTTCCAGCATCAGACGCGATGATCATTGGGACAATGACAAAGTAGGCTGCAACATTTGAAAATCAATAAACATGGAGACGAAGTGGGCAACTGAATGGTAAGACACATCCAGCTGTCAAATTTGATTCACTGTCTTTCAAGATCCTTTCGAAACGAGGTCATCTCCCTAATGAAACCAAACACAATTTAGCGTAAAATCTCTTCCGAAGAGTGCCCGGTGATCAAAATCACTTGGTTCTATTTTTTGACCACTCGGGTTCCGAGTCGTTGCATGGATGCTCCAAACTTAGTTGCCGGCCCTAGTCATAACAGTTGCGTACACCGCAGGTTGTTTCATCAATAAATGACGTAGAAAGATGCCGAGATACCCTTTTATTCACATCTTTCACCGTCATTGTTCTATTAAGGGTGGGACTACTTCCAGGGAACTTTTTTGAATTGGAAGCTGCAAGTAAGTGCACATTTTACGTTACATAAAAACCTACCCAACCTCTGAGAAACGCAATAAACACCCAGATTGGGTAAACAATCATCCGGCTTGTTCCTGTCTGAAACATAGAAAGTCGGGTTGATGGAGTTAAAAAGCTAGACGACAGCTTCAAACTATACTGAATCGGTTGTGACTCAGAAGTCTTCCAGTCATCATTTCTAGAGAATTCAACATGATAATGGTTCAGCTGTAACACTCCTCCGGTGCCTAGCTACCATACCAGCCGAAGGAAGCACGAGGGTCAAGCTATTGTGAGGTCGCCCAAGCCTAGACAGGAGTTTGGAATCATTGACAGTGCACATTTCACGAATCTTAAAGGCATTTCATCCTGGAGACCTTCCGGGTAGTGACCGGACATCCGGCTACAAGTGGCTGCTCAACAATGAGGATGACCTACGTTTAAGCAGCAAACAGCTACACTGATCTCACAGTCTCGCAATTCAAATCAGTTTGGAATGTATTGCCTGGCTCCTCAAGCAATGAGATCAAAATGTCCTAATTTCAAACCAAATCGAACTCAAAAAAGCTTCCGACTATACTCCTCAAAAACTAAGACTGAGTTTTTCTCTTCAGTTACTGACTACGTTTTCGACTCAGGCCACGTGTCGATTAAAAGGTGTTCAACATTTGTGTTGTAAAAACACACGCGAGGTCAATCACACCCATCGGATTTTAGGAAAAACGGATCAATGAACCACAGACACCACTCCAACTCTGTTCACTTTAAAGGTTGATGAGTAACAAAACACTATAGCTGATTTCATTCGAACCTGGTTGTTCACTTAACTAAGGTGCACTGAAAATGTCAACCGTACATTCTGATCTTCGTTGGGGGAGGGCTATATTGTTTATACAGGCACTGTTTACCATGCAGCCGGAACTAAACTACAGGCTTATTCGTTTGTTTCCATCCACAAGTACCATGTAATGAATTTAACGGACTATCTGAGTGGACAGGTGTGTGAATCGAGGCAATGACGAGGTTGACATCCAGTGTTCATATCCTACTCGGGAGGAGTTGATTGTCACTACTGGTTTACATTTAACATTTAAGCAGCACTGTGCGTATTTACGTGAGAGTATGAGCGTCCATATATTGAGACTCTAGACAAGACTATCCTGCCTTGATAAACGCATTCTTAACCTCAGTTTATCGTGTAAACATATATCAATAGCAAAGTTGATCAAGTCCGTTTCGGTTCCGTTCGTTAATGAGCTTGTTGCAACACCAAACTGGATTTAAAAAACGACCGGAGAGTTGAGTGCCGGTCGCCGTGTCCAGGGAGGTGAAATCAGTCAATGTCCATAATTTGTCCTTCCTTATTTTCTAGCGGTAACACACTACTCATGAGGTTGCTGAAATCTCTTCCACAGCCCACGACCGGTTTCGTCCTTTTTGGGGTTCATCAGGTAGATGCAGTCCCCGTTCTACTGTTCTACTTGAACCCAAACTGGGCAAATTGCAACAAATACCCTCAATTGCGCACGAATTTCGTTTTGACAGGAGACTCACCTGGAACCCAGTTGAATCCCTCGTTTGTGGTTGTCCACTTCAACTGAATGTGCTGCACCAGGCCGCCTAATGTTTCAATTGGTACGATATTCGAGGTATCGCAATACGTTGTTGTCTAGCGGTAACAAATCAGTCCTAAAGTTGCAGCACATTCAGTTGAAGTGCGCTATCAAAAACGAGAAAGTCAGCTGGATTCAGTTGAGTCTCCTGTCAAAACCAAGTTCGTAGGCAAATGAGTGTATTTTGCTAATTTCGTGCAATCTGGGTTCAAGTAGAACATAAGGTTGGCGGAAATTCGGGAACTGCACCTACCCGGTGAGCCCCAAGAAGGGCGAAACCGGTCATGGACTGTCGAAGAATTTTCAGCAACCTTACGTCTATAAAAAGTATCGCGAAATCTCGAATATCGCGCCAACTGAAAATGAGGCGGCTTGGTGCAGCACATTCACTTGCTTAAGAACATCACAAACGAGAGATTCAGCTGGGTTCCCGGTGAGTCATCCGTGAAAACCAAATTCGTATTCACATGAGAGTATATGTTGACCCTCTTTATTTCGAGATCCTGTTACCTGATGTGATAACTAACCTGCCCAAATTTATTGAGACGGTACTTATCAAATAACTATGTTTGTTTGCTTGGGTACCGATGTAACCGTCAGGTATTGGGGCTTGGCAAGTAGCCTCTTTTCGGTGCATACTCGCCGATCGATTGTGCACCCAAGACCAACCAGATTATTCTGTTCTAGGTGGCGTCATTTGTTGATCAACTCCAGTCACCTTCCTTTGTTAACTTTCAGTACACCAAAACTTTACGGTGCCGTAGGACAGTGATGCAATCCCGGTACGTGTGAGGTGAGGGTGACGACCGTAGCACATAACTGTTCCAAAGCTGAGAACATTGGCCAGCTTCCTTGTTGACCTTCGGCCGCCCACCTGATACTATCGAGTGCGCCTCTTGTGCTCACCGGTCAACCGATCGCTACGACTCGAATGGACATGAGGCAGGTTTTTCTAATGACTGAAAAATTGCGAATTTTGTATAAATAAATTAAGGTAAAAACGATTTGATTTACGTCCACAAGCTCTGGCAACGTTAGAACGCAGGTGGAAGATCTCATCAAAAACAGGAAGCGTAAACTTCAACAATGGAGCGTGGAAGTTGCCACAGCAGAATTCCTCTAGCGGTTGGGTAAGCATACCAATGGCCTGCTGGTCAACAGGTTTGTATTGCGAGATCAGACAGTGAAAATTGGTGTGCGAGGTATACAAGCCGAATTTCACTGTGCTGTAGGTTTAACGGCTTACGCATCCTAGGAGAATGCGCTTCCAGGGAGAGTGCGAGTTTGGATGGTCCTGAAGAGACGTGTTCCTTTGGAAGAGTGAGAAATTCAGAGTTATTTTACTCCTGGAGGCGTCATTTCTTATGAGGTAATGGGGAGAGAAAATTCTTGCAGGCGCAATTTAAACTACTTGTTTGAAATAATAACGAATGGATCACGAAACAACATTGTTACACAGCACCCCTAATTCAGCAAGTTTTGTGTGGTTGTGTTCTCACGTACATTGGTGACGCGGGTCCGCTCAAATAAGGTCTGGTTATGTCACGAAAGTACGGGACGTTTAAAGTCAAAATACAGCGTGGCGGACTAAGATGTTTCGGTTGCCATGGCCGAACTTTTTCAAGGGTTTCTACAATAAGTGTATTACTAGTCCAGTGCGCTATCATGCCTTCTGATTGGTTGGCAGCTATTGGCAACCAGCGTGTCTGCGCGTGACTGTGTATGTACTTTGACTGGAATGTGCCTCCGCTTGTTGTTGTACTGGCTCCGATGCGCCACTGTTGAGATTCTTGCTTGACCTCTGGCCAGTATGCCAACTAAGGCATGCAGTAAGTCCAAGCCAGATAGGTGGGATGCCGCCTCCACCACCAAGGTTGACGCAGGTTGGTTGTGTTGATCTCTAGTACTTCAGCCCACGCCCGCTCCACGTGTAAAATGAATCCTAACTGGAATATACGTGTGCCATGGAAGTTGATTTGATGACTTTACTCAAGGCAGTGGAGTGCAATGGCTGAGTCGCTTTCAAGTGTTTCGAACTCGATTGGATTTCGTGCATGTCGTTTGTGATGGAAATTCTGCACAGGGAATTCGGTAGAGCTAGTTTGTGTTCGATAGGTCCCTTAGCCCTTACAAGACAGTCTTGAAAGGTGTGACCAATTAAGAAGAATGTTTTAATATCATAATCGCGAAGTATCCTTCGAATGGCACCTGAAGTGTCATTTCTATAGAGTATTTTCACCACCGGGTTTTCGTCTCTCTTTCTCATTGTTCCAGGTAGCGTTCTCACCATTTGCTGGGCAATGAACCCTATTGGGTATCTATTTTGTTGTGATACCCTACTGAGTTGTTTCATCTCATCTGCTCGTATGGACTCATCCGAGCATGGTTTCTTGAAACGATTCATCAACGATCCGACAACTGCGCGGTTAACGTGGTGTGGATGCGAAGACTCATAATGCAAGTAACTGTTTCAATCAGTTGGGAAAAGTTTGGAACCGACTGAGAAGTCATCGTTTCAGAAGGGCTTGGTAAAACTACTACTCTGAAACGATACCTGTCTGAATGTTTGGGTTTTCTGTGGATTCTCACCTAGAATCCGTGGTCGGTGTGAACAGCCCAGGAAACTCATAGTTCGTCGTTCGTTCTCAGTTTCCATCGTGAATTTTATACTACTGCATTGTTCGTTCAGGTAGTTTGGGTAGGCTTGTCGTTGTGTGGCTGAAACAATCACAAATATGACGTCAACGCGTCTCAGTCAGGTGCGTAGTGGATGGGCGAAGTCACGTAAGGCCTTGGTGTTGTGTCGTGGGTGGCCGCCTGCTGTTTACGCCTGAACTGAGCCCGCCAGACTACGCGATATGGAGAAGACAGAGAACCCGGGACACGGCTGTATTGTCAGGACAAACATGCAGAGTTTCTGCGCAAATGTATGGGATGACTAAAGGGCCAAATATGGTCGTTGACTTGTTCGTTCTGTACAGCCAATGGCGGTGTTCGTGCTGTGAACAAAATCACACGCACTGCGCTGGCCACATGCTGCTAAGCCGTGCTTGGTGAGCTCCGCCAACGCACCTGCTATCCGGAACGTGTGGGATCTATGGTGACCTTGGGGACGCGTCGTTCTCTGCACATGTACTTTTTCATGTCTGGACGCGTCCCGAAACTTAGTTTCAACATGGTGCAAAGATTAGCCACCACGGGTAAAGCTGGAGTGCCCACAGCGAACTGTCAGTTGTCCACAGTGTGAGGCTTAGACTGTCCAACATCACGAATATCAACAGGGGATGAGGCTGTTGTCTTCCAATACGGCAGACTACTAGGGTTTTATTAGTAGTGAGGAAAAAATCATACTGTTCGACCAGACTAAAACCGATATTCAGACGAATTAACACCGAAGATATGAACACATTGATTACGGACTTCCTACTACGGTAGTGCTAGGTGTGTCATAAAGATACCGTGAATAATTTTTAGAGATATTTTCCAAAAACATCTCTTCTTTGTAAACAAACACATCGGTGTGTGGCCATCGGCACGAAGTGAAACTAAGGACGTCTCACTTCAGCTGTAGCTGAGTCTTTTATTCCACACAAATTTGAACGGTATCCTCATCATTCCAGTACCCTTTCAAGTTCAGTATCGGTGTTAACATGAACGTGTGAATTTTGTGTTCCAATTAGCCAAGACAGTCATGTTGAATGAGTGTGACAAGCCTTGTGGTTCAGAGAAGTGACCTAGTCTGAAACTATACTAAAACCGAACTTTTCAAGGTCACTTTGGAGCACTTATACCAGAGATATCAGATGTGCAGAATAATTAATGAGGGACCCATCCCCTTAGGCGTTTTGGTGTATCGCTACTCGGAAATGAAGGAAAAGTTTGATTCACCCCTCATCAATCTGGATAAAGGTTTGTGAATTGTGGTCACCCTGTTAGAAGTTGAGAGAAAGATTCAATAAGAAAGGCAAAACCAAGGGGTTGCAGTTCATTTGATTGACGGTCCGTAAGCACTTATAGACCGGGGTAATATATCCTCCGCACAACTATTCTACAGCTTGGAATCTAATCGTTCAACTGCTTAGAATCCTACAGCTATCTGCAAGTGGAACCCACAGGGCTGAAATTACAGGATGTCAACAAATTCTACGATCATTTACCTTAACATTAACTCGATGTTGCCTGGTAGCCACTAGACTTTTGTGAATCCCCTCAAATTCACCTTTTCTACGCCTGAAAAGTAAGGGCAAACGACCAATGCCGACCTCTTCGAATGTATTCTACCAGCTATTAGATAGGCTTTCTTCTACAAAGTTTAAGTGAGAGCAGCTTATATCTTCAACAAGATTGGTCAACAGTGATTTCGGTTAGCTGATTGCCTATTTTAGGACCACCAAATGAATTATGTGAGACAGAGCATTTTACATCGTGTGCCACAGAACTGGTCCGAAAACGATAAGACTATGTCATTTTGAAATTACCGAAGCTCTCATCATCCGTCTCTTCATATCCGAAGTCCTTGCACAAAAGCTCAATTCAGTCATTTCATTTGAGCTACCAAGTGTTTGTATCGAGTCCGATGATAGCACAAATCAGGCCTTATCTTCCATAAAACTCGGGTGACTGTGATTGATTGTCCTTCGCTTGTCTTCCAAAAAGATTTTCCCGCCTTCAAATCTGCCTTACTGTCTCTGATGCACATTCATTAAGTTTTAATCTTGCGTATGAGCTGTACTTGGCAGAAGATGAATCAATGAGGACGAGTGCAACAAATACACTCAGCTGTATACCACTTTGGTTTACACGGGAAACCCACCGGAATCCCAGTTGAATCTCTCGTTTGTGATGTCCTTCAATCGAGTGAAGAAGCACATCATAAACGAGCGATTCAGCTGAGTTCCAGGTGAGTCTTCTGTCAAAACCAAATTCATATACAGACGAGAGTACTTGTCAAAACGTGTCCATTTTTGGCTCAGGTAGAACATAAGGTTGACGGGGACTGCGCCAACTTGATGAGTCCCAAAAAGAGCAAAACCGACCGAAGAGTTCTCAGCAACCTTGTGAGTAGTGTGTTACGTTTAGACTGAATGGTGGGCGTTTTTCAAAAACCAAATGAACCACTAACCTCTGACATGTTAACCTCCAGGTCCGATCTGTTAGCATTCTAGGTATGATATAATTTTACAAAAAGTTGTTCACAAATCGGTCACCTAGGAAATGGGGGACGGGAGGCGCTCAAGAAGTCAAACATATCGGTTAGTGCAAACGCGAAAGCGCTGGACGTTCAAAGGACGCTAAATTCCGGTGATTTTGCTGGATATAAGTCAATCCGAAGCTTTAAAAATTGTCTTTGTAAACATATCCAACTCCATACTGACTCCTTACAATTTGGCCGATAATGTTTAGTTTCTCCGAAGTCTTCAAGACGCCGTAAAAGACTGAAATCTCTGCAAAAACGAGGAGTCAATGTTTGAGCTTGGTGCCGGTTCCAGTGACCAGTGTTTCACATATAATTTCAGTCACCAGGATACAATGCATCAACCAGAAGGCTTTTATGAAAAGCAGGAGCGAGAAGTAATTACGCAAAACACAAATAAAGCGAGGAATTAGCCCGGACCAACTCATGAAAATCTCTGAAAAAAGACAAGAGCAGGTGCACATTGTTTATGTCAGCTGTTTGACATATCTTTCTGTGTAGATCAGTTGTCTTTTGCAGTAGGGTCGCAGTCACCTGAACCAGTGAGCATAAAGTGCGACAGACAGTTGTTGGTTTCGGGCAGATATCTATCTCCCTCTCTCGGGGGAATTATCAGTGCAGCTGAACAGATGGAGGATGTCTGCGGCAGTCGAGCCCAAAAACGTTCTCTGTGATCTGATGCTTGGATGAGTTGCGGGAACAGGAAATAAGTCTGATGCGCGATCGAAACAGGGCACCCAACGGAGACAGGCTGAAAAGACGATTGCTACGTATATAGAAATTCCACTCAGTTTGTCTATTGTCTCCTTGACTAGTGTTCTAGCAGGTAGTTTTCTTGTTACATCTGTGTCATAAGGAATCACTGCGAACGAAGCACATTTGGACCACATTGTCCTGAGATGGCGATGAGAATCTCGGTCGTCTGAAATGACCTGACGTGTGTTTGAATGACGTGCCGGGCGGCGAAAACGGCTTAGCAGCCAGTGAATACTTCTGATTACTCCAGCCCTGGTGTCACGCCGTATACTACTGACGAAGCGTGCGAGTAGTCTATGGTCTGGTGTCCAAGCTACGCCCCCGCATCTTATAGAAGGTGAAGGTTACTATGGAAAGTATGGGACCATTTTGCAGTGTTTATTATTTAACGAATGTCCAGGAAAGTTCAAGAGAACGTCTGAGAACGTTCACTTTTCGAAAACTCTGTGCAGATTAGATGTTTACTTTCGTGTCTAACAGCCTGTAACCGCTTAGTTCGTGTTTATTGATGAACAACTCAACAGCGAAGGGCATGTTTCCTTTCGCTGTTAACCCACTTTTCTAAGACACGGTGAGACCCGACCGATCGTCCCCGTTGGTCTGAATTCCTAAACGAGCAAGCCTGGAAGGAGCAGTTAACAAGTCTCGGGCTACAGAATACGTGGCGAGATGGTGGTTGGAGCGCGAATTTACTAACCGGAAGGTTCGTGCTTCGAGCCCGGGCTCTGCCTTTCGACTTCCCCTGTCAGGGTAGCATCCCAGCCTTCATGCTTCCTTCCGGTGGCATGGCAGTTAGGCACTGAAAGGGAGCTACAGCTGAACTTTACTTACTTTACAGAATACAGTCCGGTGAGAGAACCGATGGAGTAGTATGGATATCTACTACCAAGTTAAGAGTATACGGTAAGTTCGTAGGGATTGATA
This sequence comes from Opisthorchis felineus, assembly GCA_004794785.1. Classification (NCBI taxonomy): domain Eukaryota; kingdom Metazoa; phylum Platyhelminthes; class Trematoda; order Opisthorchiida; family Opisthorchiidae; genus Opisthorchis; species Opisthorchis felineus. The sequence continues at coordinate 659,690 of SJOL01009700.1, read as the reverse complement.
GTCTAATAAATATTGGCACTTGTAATTACAGTTGCAATGGACGATGTGCTGCAGTCGGTGGAAATTGTCAACCGCCCTAGTAATAAAGAAACAAAGCACTAGCGGCAGCGGGACCAGCATGAAGGTCATCCTCCTCCTCTCCCGCATCACCTTGGATCACCAACACCGTCACATCAGTGACGATAACAACGACAAAAGCAGTAGGAGAAGAAGAGGAAGAGGAAGGAGAGGGGACGTCTGAGACCTTGGAGAAGCTGGATTTATGATGCAGCACTTAGGAAGTCAGCCTGCATGCTAAGCTCGCTTGGTTGGAGTCAGCTTGCTTTCACAATAATGAAATACATGCGAATGCCAGTGGGTTATTGCAAGGCCACAACAACATTTAGGTGAATTCTGTTGCAAATTCTGTTGATCTGGAGAGCGTTACCCGTACTGGAGATCATACTGATGCAGGCGGACGCGGAGTGTGAATGCACTTAAGAAGGTGTTTTAAAGAACAGGACGAAGGATTTAAACTCGATCGCATGAACTACCGACTTATCCGCTCATTCATCGTGCGTACTGATCAGTTTATTAGGAAAAGGCAATATTCGAGCACTGCTGAGGAATTTGGAGAGTATGAGAAACCCCTATACACAGAGGTTAAACAGGGATTTGCAATGGTTCTAGTACCTCCTGAGTAAGAACTCGAAACATGTGCCCCGATCTTCTGGAAGGATGTTCTCACTACGGCAGTTGAAATAAAGGACAGGACTTTTGAAAGCGTTTTGGAGGGGCAGTACGACATTATCGCATCCAACTGAAACACACTAGAATACCGAAAACCTAGTGGGCTATTTACCGTATCAGTTGACGCCAGTGGAATTTAGTCTGGGACAACTTTCCTTTCGCAGCAGTCTGAACTAAGGGATTATACAGGTAATGGACTTACATCAACGGAACAGGACTATTTCGCAATTGAGAAAGCATGAATCCAGTGGTTCGGGCGTTGGAAATGCAAAGCAACCACAATTCTATAGCATTGTCAAGCACCAGCTAGGATGTCTGTCAGATGGGCAATGTGGATTTCGAAAGTAAACTCTGTTGCTCAGTATGACGATCCCTGGTGCATTCCACGTTTTTTTTCGGGAGATGAACAAACTTCCGATTAGGACGATGCCGGTGACTTCGGTTACAATACTTCGCAAAGTGACAGGTACATCGTTAGATGATTGGTCAGTCATCCCACAAGGTGATCAACCATATAAGAGCCCGGCCGAAGCAACCAACCGACGTAACCAAGTCCATTGAGTATGCTGTTAAAAAAGTGAACAGTGATGGCTAAACTGAGAGTCCACACTAGTTGTAGACCCGAAGGAGAGCGTGTGTGTCAAGCAACCTCGACATCGGGTGTTACAAATGGCATGTGATCAAGTGACTGTCGTAACTAGCAACTGTCTGGTGAGACTGCCGGACACGATGCATGAAAGAGTTAAGACTAAGTGCGCATCGACATTTCAAAAGAGGCGCCAATCCACTCTTCTCTCTCGTAATTTGGATTAACCGGAATTGTAGCACCAGGACAAGAGAATGACCAGTGGAACCAGACTAACGGAAACGGAAAAACTCACTGAACCTAGCATTCCGTTTCTCAGCGCTTCATACCTTTTTCCCAACGAAGTAGGTTCTGCGCCTACGGCACAAGGATAAACTGCCTAATTCCACAGACACAGTGTTCTTTCGTTCTTTTCGCACATGATCAAATACTTTCGATCTTGTGTGGTTTTCTACCTAAATGTCAGCCGATTTTTGGTGCAGAGAAACCACGTAAAAAGACGAGTTGCTTTATAGCCACCGTACGTAAGTTCAGAAGATCCTACTCAACTACATGTAACTCATTGAGATCCTGATCTTGAAGTTCCCTGAACGAATGCTGTCGTGAAGAAGGGGGTAGCCAAACTCCACCCACCTGCTGCAATCTGATAACGGTATGTACAGAAAACCAAGTCTTCCCTTTGTGATCGCAATCATCATCATAACATCAGTGTTTAAAAGTGATGCGTCAACAGTAGTCTGTGTTCAAATATCCGCCCTGCTGTTTGTAGTAAGTGAGGCGACCCGGCTGATGGCACAACTTGGTGGCTGATGTGGCATGAGAGTATTGCTAGTTGTAAGTGTCATGGTTGTACGTGGGCTAGAATACTTCCAGGGCGCCCACACCTGGACAGGAGGACCAAAGTCATTGGCCCAAAAGCCTGACCGCAAGGCAGCGGTGTATGGCGGGGAATGCTGCTGAATTACCATTTTTATAGAACAAGTCGCCGCACTCGTTCCAATGCCCAACATGGAGGGCCAGGGGACTGTGTTGGTCCAGCCTGGTATGAGAACTTCTGTGGGTGTCGCACGGACACCACCCAGTATAGCTCAGTGGGTCACGGAGGCACACAAACCTTCGCATGACAGTAAGGTTCAGTCGATTCATGACGGCTAGTTTTAAGTCCATTCCGCATCTTTGTATTATTCTTTTCTTCACCATAAAACTTTCAAACGGATCATGCCAGCGAAGCCTCAGAGTTTGAACACTGAACTTATGCTGTCAAAAATGCTGGTTTTGGCGATGATGGTGAGGAAGATATTTCTGAAAAGCGAAGCAACACCAAGTGGCGTCCGTGGAACGATATGTGCCACACAGGCTACACACACTTGAGCGCTTCCCGCCTAGGATTTTGGTGAGACATTTAGGTAATATTATCTGTCCAATATGTATTTTCTCTGACTAGTTGCCGTGTCATGTTTTTTTTTCAATCCACACGTTATTTTGTGACGCCAGGAAGCGCTGAAAGAAAATCGTTGCAAACCGGTCTTTTACTTTGTCGTCCTTGTATACTTCCTTCCTGTGGTTTGTCGTCCGTGGGCTACTCAGGTATTATCACGTGTAAACACGTGTAAACAGACTAGTTATCTTTCGCATAGAAGTAATACGCTACTCATAAGTTTGCTGAAAACTCTCCAACAACACACTACCAGTTTTGCCCTTTTTGGGTCTCATCAGGTAGGCGCAGTCCACGAGTCTCCCTCAACTTTATGTTCTACGTGAACCCAAATCGCACGAAATTTGACTCATACACTCGTCTGCATACCATTTTGGTTTTGGCGAGAGACTTCACTGGAACCCAGCTGAATCTCTCGTTTATGGTGTCCTTCTTTTGCTTTCTAGCTATCATCGTTGATCACCAAGTTACGAGATAAACGTTCTGCTCGGGGTGGACTACATGATGCTCTGCATGCAAGCCAGCTTCCGACAAGGAGTGATATATTACGGTTTATGAGTAAGGTTTATGAGTAAGCTTAGCTGATCCCGGATACCACTCCGGATGTCCACTGACCACAATGTTGTTTCGCAACATTTTTAAACTACTCATAAGCAGTATGGAATAATCGAAGCAAACTGTATTACGGCCGGAGAGACAATAGGATCTGTGGTATGGTTCCCAAATGGAACCCTATTTTTTTACATGCCTGATTGTTTGATGATTGGACGTGTAATAAAATGCACAATCCAACCCTAGAACAACCGTCACGTTTGAGAGATTAGAAATGGAAGATGTATCAACGAACCAACGCTTTCGAAAATCCTTCATCAGGTCAATGTAATTACGAATTCAAACGGGGGTAAACTATCAGTTTTTTCATAACGATCGGCCTAAAAGTGCGTAACAAGAATACGTAGAGTTGGTAAGAGTCACGTGGCATTGTTGGGTTGTTTCTACGTAGAAACGTCGAGACTGTTTGGGGAAACACCAAGCGTGATGTTTGTAAATATCACTTTTGGTTGACGCAGTTACGGAGAAACTGAAAAGCCATCGAATTCAACAGTCGGTCAGAAGTTGCAACGGTATCGCCGTTATGCCGGTGATATATTCCTAACGAAAGAGCAATATACCACAATTTCACTATCACGACAGCAATTTAACGCGACTTATTCGACAATCAGTTTAACACACGGAGCCGAGAGTGGAAGCAAATTTCACTTTCTTGGCGTGCATTTGGTTAGGCGGTCGGGTGACTTGTTACGAATGTCAAACAACAAAATGGATAGGGCGGTATGTAGACTTCCATAACTTTTTGCGGTTATAACAGAAGTGGAAGTTAGTTCGTTCTTTGACACTCTAGAAATTAAACCAAGGTTTATTATCAGCACGCTAAAAGAAAACGGGCTCCCGACGAATTTCTTTGGGGGGAAAAGATGACCAACAGATCAAAACGACCGTCGACACCGAGTGTACAGAAGCAAAATATCGTTATTCAACTTCTTTTCAACGGGCGCTGCAGAAGAACAAGTGCAAGTTACTCGTACAGCGGACATTTCTAGCTGCCACTCAGCGAAGTCAGTCTCATTAAAAAAAACCATGGCCGACCTAGACCTGAAAGACAGGTTCCCTGTGCGAGACCAGTCTGTGCTTGTGTACAGTTTTACCTGCTGCTGTGCGTCACAGTATGTTGGTCGGCCAATTAGGTGCTTGCCAGAACGAGATTAAGGGCATCATCCGGTCGGAAAGGTTTGACGAACAATGTTTCAGGTGCCATCGTGGTTCACTTTGTCGAAACCGGGCAGATGTCAATCCTGCTTTCAGTCCCATCTAGAGGGTTCCGCTAATCAGTCGAAGGCAGTTAAACGGCATGTCATAGCCGCTAAATTTAGTCTCTATTAAGAATTCCCAAATCTCATCACACTACCAACTACCGTTGTCCGGCCGATAGCCTTTTGAGTTATAGCGAAACACGAACAATAGAATTTTTTGCAAATTTGTCTGGGCTCCGTTTGTGACATTTCGTCTTCACGGCTATCAAACATTACTCGGGCACAGCACTTTGTGACCATGTAGGCCATCTACCTTAATCTGAATGTATCAAATCATGAACCTAACATTTTTCACTTTCCTCTTTCGTTCGAAACCAGAATAACTGTGTGCTGTTTGGTAGATGCCTTTTCATGGCACCGAAATCTGTTTTGGACGATCATTTTGTCGGTGCTCAAGATAGCTGAAAGTGGTTCACAAATGCACGTCTCATTTACAGTCTAATGAAACGTTAGGGTCTTTGCGCTCATCGAAACCAACAACTAAACAAAACAAGTGTCCAGCAGGTTTCAAGCGGCTGTGACGCTACCTGACTGGGAAGCCCTGACAAACTGACCAGTCGATCGACACGACCAAGGTATGTTACTGGGTCGTCGTTCGAGGCGTCGGGGTTATCACTCACATCACTCAAGCGCGAACATGTTCACCTGTTTCAGACGTAAACATTCAGGTGCTTCCAGCATGCGCTGGTGGAGTGGCGGTAACACTCTCGCCTCACATGTCAGACGTGCGGATTTCAAGCCCGGCACGGTCAAGGACATGCAGTGCTGATGAGCTCTAATGAAAGTGAGACTTGAATCCCCTTTGGTGCGAACTCACCGGAAGGATTGCGTCGGGACAAGAGGACGACTGTTTAAACGAGAGTGATGTGAGCGTGCATTCTAGGTTAATGGCCACATTTTTCACCAGATTCCTCTTGTGAAAAACAGTAGCTTGATTCAGTTATGTTGCAATAAGTCTGTAGCGGTCACTCAATAGATCACGCGTCACAAACACCCAAATCACGTAACAATTCCCGTCCCACTTGCAACCTTAATCGACAACATCTACACTACAATTTCCCATTCATTTTTGTTTACGCGGCTACCACCTGCGTCACGCGCCAGGCTTACGAACTTCAACCAGATCTGGTCAAGTTTTACTCATGTTCGTGCAACTAAATAAATAGACATACAACTCGGCCCAACAACACACACTCGCGCGCACAGGACAGGAAGTCAGCCGAGCTCCACAAGTCTCCACGGACAACTACAGAACACGTGTAGCAGCTATAGTGAAGAGAAGACACGTCCCGCGTCCAGAACTTCACTCAGGAACTCTCAACACTTGTCCTCAAACGATAAGTCATTTTTTGGCTTATTCCCTTCTTACATTGTATTCATTTTTATCAAGTGCACATAACTTTTGTAATCATCATCATTCTGGTAAAACAGACATTTGTTAATGCTTGTCAACTTCTGATAATCAACCTAATCACGTTACAACCAGATCACTAGTAAGTCCACGAATCCGTCGTTTTGCACCGATTTTACGCGGAAGAGCAAATGTAACTGTTGTACTCCCACCTGGAAAGTAGCAGGTGCTCACGAATGAACATTTTGAAAAGGCAAACAGCTTTAACTTCAATTGAGACATTAGTTAGAAGAGCCTTATCATTTTACTGAACACAGTCATTAATCAGATTTCGTCATTTTTCGTTCCCTAACGGTGCGTAAGTTCCTGCATCTTCCAAATTTCTGTCAGCTGTTCCGAAGAACCTCACGACAGTGACCTTTTTTTTCTGTAGAAGGGAAGAGGTATGGGCTTCTGGCTTCTTTGGAGGTGGCCTATCAGATGAGTCAGTACAACGCAGAGTATACTGAAAACAGACTTGGATTAGGTACTGCATATTTCTGTTCGGTTGTGGTAAATAGTAATTACAGTAATCGTTCACCAGTAACACGATTTCAATGTCTAGCCGCCGCGCTGCCCGAAGGAAACACCAGGGCTGAAATACTGCCACAGTTACCAAGTATAGACGACAGAAGTCGAGATGCCGGGGTTGGGTTCGAACCACGGACTTCCAGTCGGAGAGTTCGCGCCATTGTGCCAATTCGGACTCCACTGAGGCAAAAACCAAATTCATAAGATGCCTTATCGTGGGAGGTCGGAAGATCTGCTGGGGTGATTAGTTGCGGGACAAAAATGCGTTATTTAGAAAACGACCATCTAGAAAGGTCTACCAACAGAAACATCGAACAACCGTCCAAAAGCTTACAATGACATTTCCAGCAGCAGAGGCCTGTTCCTTGGTTGATTTTCCAAAGGCACTCGGCTGACGAAGTGTTAGAAAAGCGACTGAACAGCACGATAGAAAATTCTTTCAACGCTTTCCAGTTGTGGTTCCTTCAGAGGTCATCCTATCATACGTTTGAAAAACAGGTCTTGATCGCCTCCTCGGTGACCTACTGATGCACTGGTCGAGCTACCTGTGAACTTCCTTCAAATCTACGCGTTCTGTTGGAGTCTACCAAAAATGGCACAGAGCACTTAGAAGTGCCACTGTCGCCGATCTGGCGGAACGGGTTCAAGGTGGCGCAGAGTTGTGACCCTAACTTCCAAAGTTGTGCGAACACGTGCACGTCAGTGTTAAGACGTTGACGAACCCAGTTTGTGTAACCAGACAAGTCTGGCTACAGCACTCTAGCTGGATCGCTCTTGTACTCAGGTCAGAACGTGTCAGATGTCCGCGCAGACACCAGGTGGGACCTGGGAACTAAATGTGGACACCTATTAGCAGACGTCTGAGTGAGTCAAATGACGTTTTTATGCTTCTCTGTCGCGAGTTTTCTGCGCCTGTCTGCCACTTCTTTTAAAAATAATGTATAAGCGTACTATTCGATGAGCGTTTGAAACAAGTTTTTAGCCCCGAGAGCTTTCACCTGGTTTCAGTACTCGGTGTCTGCAAAGCCTCGATACCTCGAGTAGGCCTATCCACCAGCCACCCCGAGTGATATTCATCTTTGGTGGGAATTATGAACGGAGCACATGTTAACAGTGCCGTCCTGTCTTCGGACCTGACAATGGATCTGATGATAGCTAGAATAGTAGCTTCTGGCGTTGCTTTGTCCAGCACTACAGTGATGACGTTGCGATATCCGGAGAGATGTGTACCGACCAGAAAGATTCCGTTCGTTGGGGACAGTATTTAGGAGGATCTTAACGATTGGCTGGCATCCAAATAGGATTGGCTGGCCATTTGCTGTCAAACTACCGCGCCACAAACGGCTGGTAGGGATCCAATATACTGAATTTTACTGAATAACTGACCTTTTTAGTTTGCTGTAGGAGAAAGCTGGTGCAGGGGATCACCGTTTAGATAACCAGTAATGTCTTTGTTTGTCTCTCCAAGGAATCCGATCATCTGGGTGGTGAGTTTCTATTGCCCTGGCACGTCGTTAAAGACAGTCTCCTTGGGAAGTCATTTTCATCTTGGAACTTGCCGGTCTTTTTTCAGGTCTTAAACCCCTTAAACAAGCCAAGTTCCGTCGTAACGAAGCTACGCAACAACTCTTGTGCAACATACTACTATCACAGTTTTAAGTATATGACTTTTTGAGCCAAGCATGATGCAATAAGTACCGTGACTGGTGATTTTCATTGCAAATCGTACCAAAAGCTTGTACAGGAGACTAATGTACTTTCGCAGTCCATTATATCGCCCAAAGTATAATCATATCTTAATTATTCTGTCATTTATTCTACTCACTTGTTCATTTATTTAAGTCACTTCTATATTAAAATAAACAATAGATCAGCGTTTGGTCCATCTGAATTCTCCAATTAGACCACCCCCAGTCTTATAGATATTGAAAGATGCATTGAAAACTGTATGAAATTTGTAGTGTATCGATAAAAAATTAGTGAGTACAACCGAAAGAATCGATATGGCCAATAGGTAAGTTGGTAAAAAGAGGGTGGAGGGGGTTTAGACCGCTTGTGTGGAAGTGATATTCACTGCCCATTGTGGAAGTGTGTCCATGTGAAATAACGGAACCGCATAGCTTATGCTTGCGACAAGAGTGATCAGACAACCGGCGATATTGAGGAACAGGCCAGATTTTATCTGTGAAAGAATGAAAGAAAAGAGGGAGAACACGAACTCAAACTAAATTGTTTTGAAACGATGACTATAACTTATTGATTTTTGGGAACCATTGGACAGAATTCATGACGTTATGGAGTAAAATCTAGTGGTCTAAAGTTTGACTGCCACTGGTTGGTTGCGCTTTTGCATAAAACATGGCAGAAAAGGTGTGCGAAGAATAACTTTATGATATTCTATCATCTGGATCGAGCATTCATTGGCTGGGCGAAATCGGTCGAAATCGGGTTCAAGCAAGTAAAATTTTAGTCGGACAGTGTCGGATAAATTGATACTTATAATGTCCAAGCACCTATACCAGTGTGTGTAGCCACCCATGTACAATACGAAAGAAGCGGTTACAAGCTATCAGACACGAGAGTAAAAGCCTCTTTTGCACAGAGGTTTTAAAGACATCAACATCCTCAGGCATCCCCCTGAAGTTTCCTCGACGTTGTATGAATAATAAACAATAATGAACGAACACTGAAAAACGGTTCAACAGTTTTCATATCAATCTTTCATCAGATACAGGGGGCTTTAACACTTGAATCGATACTACTCGCATGTTTCATCAGCAGTGTACACCGCTACATCAGTGGCAAATCACTTGGGCCTGCGTATTCCAAGGTCGGATTGGGCTAAATCATCACACAGCGTAAGCGGCTGACGCACTCATCCCAGATCACTCGTTGGTATGACTCTTAGAGTGGCTGAAATGAGCACATCTGCACCCAAACAAGTTCAAATGCGTACCTACCTCTGTTAGAAGACACCGTAGAAGACCCCTTAGAGACTCTAGTGGCCTTTGTACATAGGCCACCGTGAATTCTTGGGAAGCGAACACTATATAGTATGTTTGGCTGTCAGCTGCATGCAAATGACCGATACCGTGCCCACTGGCGCCAGACCGACTTCGCCGACCAGCTGCTTCCACGCATTACGTGAGAGTTAGTCTGACCGGAAGCTGCTGGTGCCATCATATTGTTCACTTGTAGGATTTCGACCAAAAACACAGTCCATTTTTATCGGCAGAGACTCTCAAAATGAATGTCAGTCCTGGTTCGGAACGCCTCTGAACATAAATCGATGCTAACAACAGAGGTAGCAGAAGACGGTGGGTTTTTGTCCGTCGAATTGGTAATGGATTATTTGTTTACCATCATCTCGATTCAGGTGCCTCCATCCAATCATCGATACACACAACTATCAAAGTTGCGTCCGTTGATTCCTGTTAATCTCGTCTGAGCCCATGGCGTTGAAGGATCCTACCTTAGGGTGCAGTGTTAATTTTCTTTTGCACTTTACTGAAATGCCACCAACTTGGAAGTCCTATTCACCGCCTTCTCGTGGCGGGTGTTTCACAAAATTGAAACGACGAAAGCGAGTGTCCTACTCAGTAGTGGGACTGATAGTTTGTTGGTTCCTGTCTAAGAGGGTCAGCTGTATCCTCATTTCAAACCAACGGTGATGAACACTTGAAAGCAGCTCTGACGGATTGGGCGGATGAGTTAAACTCTGATCCAACAGCCCTGCATGACAGCTGGCCGCGTACTGCTTTGATGCACTTCACACCTGAACGAAAGCCAAACGAACAACTCGCAACAAGTTCCAACGTAACTTTGCGATCTTTTTGTCGCCAGACATTCTTCTCAAGCTACAACCTCCCTTGTAACCGACGCTTCTTTGACCGTCCTTGTGATGGGGTAACCAGAAAGCAGGCCGGGAAAATCGTTTATGTCGGATGTTGGAATGTAAGGACACTTTCAGATTTTGGAGCCAGGCCAATGAAATACGTGTCTTTTACGAGTACGCCGTGTGTACAACGTGACTCTCTAAAGCGTGGATGCCTGGATGTGGTTGTCTTCGAACCGAAGCTCTTGGAACAGACAACCCTTCTGACTCTATCGCAGTGGCCCACAAGACAGTCCAGCGCACTGTTATTCAAATAGACCTATTCGAGAACGACACTAGCAATGTTCGTAAGCTCATCATTAGTCGTACGTCGATTTCAAGTAGCATGTCAGAGACGAGTTTTGTTGCAGGCTTCAAGCAGCTATTGGCAAAGCAGCCAGACTAACGATCTTGTGGTCGCCGATGATGGGAACCCCCGCACCGGACTATGAGCTACCGCAAAGTTCCATATTATTTGAAAGTCTCGGCTATCGCTGTGAAAATGATGGCAAGTTTATCAATTTCACCAACTTTTTGCGTCACCCATAGGCACTTCCGACAGCCTAAGAAGCAACTGCTAAATTGATACTCAAACAAGGGACACGGCCCATCAGACTGAATAGAATTCATGCGTGGAGGTTTCCCGTTCCTTCGGTGGAGCACGGACCCAAATAGAATCAGATCGCACTCACCTACCAACGAAGCCTGGGTTACTTCTGGCATCTTGTTTAAAGCCTCCTTCTGTTAGGAATCTCTACAGGACAGCATCCGTGAAAAAAAACTCGAAATATCTGTGGTAGTCGACAGTGTCAATACATGATGGGCGCGTAGAGTCGACACAGTCCATGATGGAGAGATCTACGTCTCCACGGCAGAAGAACTGGGTTTCACAGCACATCATGCGGTTGTCGAGCCAGAATAAGGAGATGAGATTGTCGAATGCGCAAAACATCCATACACTTGAACGTCAGGTGACCTCGTCTGCCAAGAACGACCGGAATCCCTACTGAACTAAGAGGGTGACAAGCATGGAAGCTGCGTCAAATAGTCGTGGTAGTGCTAGACCATTTTACCCTCTGCAACTCGCATTCGGAACACGATTCGGCCTACTTTACGCACTGGTGGAGTTATTTCCGACACCAGAGGAAAACCTTCCCGGTTGGCAGAAGATTAAAAAACCCTTCAGCCGCACACAGCAGCATGCGTTTCGTCCATGTCATTAAGTCCTGAGTGTGGCCATCCAACGAAAGAATAACCACCAAAAGTTATCAGTCCACTGAAAAACCGCAAAGATGACACTGCTGACACAGAAATGCCAGGCATTCATTACTGCCCTTCACTATGAATTAGTCTGTTCAGCATGCGACAGCGAAGCGTTTCAGTACGACTGGAGCACCTCTCTTATTCTAACGTTTTCCAAAGAAGGGTTCAGTACAACCAACGTAGGATGAGCTTATTGGAAATGGCCTCTTACTCTTTGTCCCCTTTATGAATCGCTTCGCCGGCAAACAGCACACTCGTACCAGATCAAACCATGAAGGTTTTAGTCCAGGGAAAGCTTCGGGGGTGAGAACAACGACACAAATATCTACTCGATAAAATTTTGGATGGCATTCGACTCTGCGAACCCATAAGCACTTCGGTACACACTGAAATCGGACGGTAACCCTTCTAGGTTCATGAGGTTTTTGAGAACTTACCGCGAGACTGTGAGAGTAGGTGTTCATATGTTCGTTGGAGAGTCGGCTTGCTGTCTGAGATTCAAAAAGGCTGTCCACTATCAAATATGATGTTCAACTTTTTGGTTTACTGAATAATGCACCAAGCTATCAACAGACACTTTGTGGTGGAGGTTGGACAGAATGTATCGATGGCGGACGTTGAATTTTCGGATGACATAGCTGTCCTCACTGCAGATCACCATAGTTTAATGTAGGTCTTCAACAGAATTTGCCAGTGCACTTCTTTCATTGGTCTCCTGATTAATGACTCAAAAAAGAAGATATTTTCCTAATCAGTCTTCACCCTTAATGAATCATTTACTAGGTGGCGCTAGCGAGTTTGTCAGTCCAACTCAACCATCTTCCTCAATGGCCATGCAAAGGGCAAAGTTCTGCCTCGCTTGGAAAAGGCCCGACGGGTGGCCCTACAAATGAAGCGTTTACCATGGCTTGGAAAAGAAATCGGTCTGAAGAATATTGTTTAATTGTGAGTCTACAGTCCGATCTGAGAAGCATGACAGATGCGAGTCACAGTGACTTGCAAAACGGTGATTTTCGACCAACCGTGTTCGAGGGGCACTCTCAGGGTACGCTTCGGATATCGCATTTTGAATGGAGATGTTTTCCCTCGGTGTTTCGACATCGTTCGAATTGCAGATAATCAAACGACGTTAAGTCCGAAGGCTTAGATACGTTCTTATTCGGCATCAAAACTGTCCTTGAAACCAAAGCGCGTCAAGAAAAACACCACCCAGCAGAAAATTTGGGTCGACGAAGCTTAACCTGATGTTAAATTTCTGGGCCTATAGGTTTTTTACGGCACATACTCCAGATGGCTCAGGGGTTAAGGCGCAAATTTGCTGACCGGAAGTCTCGTGGTTTGGACCCAAACCCGGAATCTCGACTGCTAGTGTTTAGGTTTGGGCAAACTGTTCGTATCTCAGCCCTCACGCTAACTTCGGGTGGCATGATAGCTAAGCATCGGAAGAATGTTACAGCTGAATGATTATAATTATATCGCTTTACGGGCGCACGCCATCGGGAGCAATAGTAAATGGATATCTGAGAGAGCCTTGCCAACGACTGCCACTTTTGAGCAGCTGCAAGTCGAGAGATTCAAGAAGCCGGCTCATCCTCACACTGGAGTCGACCAAAGCAAATTAAATCAAGGGTAAGGTTGATCGTTCTAACTTTACTGATTATGTAACTATATGCTTCACCCAGCGACATGCTGACCACTGTTATGTGAAGACAGTTTGTGCACACGTGACAAGCGCACAAAGATCCAAGTTCCAGTTCTGTTCAATAATCTCTAGTGTTTCGCGTTCATACTTCGTTCTGTTGACGCTGTACATTTCGTGCTCAACCAATCCCGGTCATAATCATTCAGTAATCAACTGAAGACAAGGTTACGAAACTTGAAGTATTTGACGGTTTTAGAAGTATTACAAACTTCGAGCTCGAAACAGCTGGAAAGCGGCCTCCAACAAGTAACCTCGCATACCTGTAACAAAACTCAGTGGTTAGACGATTTGACCAACAGTCCAAAACCTCTCTTCGAAGTGAACAACAAAGTCTAAATGAAAAAGTAACTATGACATAACAAACTGTAAACATCCGACTGAGTTTGAGCATCGGGCTACTTACAATTTCCATGTTGGTTTACGCAAAAACATTGATTTTAAAGTATCTTCTCACTAGCTATACCTTGTGCCCAAAAGTACATCACATATCTATCAGCCTCGCATCTAACAAGGGACAGGCAGATCTGGGCCATAAAAGTGCTCCTGGGAGATGATACCAGTAATGTTGAGCTAACATGGAGCATCATGAGCTCTTACTCCTAAAAATTTGGAGAACAACGGATACAACTGGTATGCCGATAGCAGTACACTTACCATATCTTTCACCCTAACACGTCCTCGTCCAAAAACTATGGAATTTGGCGGAGTGGCTGCGGGTAAGCAGAACGCAAACGACGTTGCGACAGTCGTCGGAAGGGTGAGCAGAAATGGATGTATTCGCATGTTTTCCGACTGAAGTGAAATAGAATGCAAGAGAGAGAGAGAGCTTTACGTGTAGCATGAAACCATGAGAGAGTCACGTGATTTGAACTAGGCTCTGAACAAAAGGCAATCGAAAAATACTAGTCCTAGCCATAAAAGAAGTGGTGCTGGAAACGAAGATTCACTGGAACTCGACTGGACTGGACCTTCCCAAACAAGCATCCACATATAGGATAAAGTTTGCTATACATGACAGCCACTGCATGTCTGACTCCTTTTTGGGCTTTTTCATATGTGAAGAAGAGAGTCCGAAAAACTCCACGAGGACCTTGTTTCCTGCAGGGTGATTACACCACTCAAAACAAAAACACACGAACCTGTAACTCATGTCTCAAGAGCAAGAAGGTAAACCTCGAGGGTTTTGTTATGGAGAGAAATAAGACAAACGCATCAATTCTAGGTTGTTCAAAACAGGGCCAGCTTATTTAGGCAGTAAACTCAAATTCAAAGCCGGAAATAAATGGATAATAGCTGACAATTAGTGAGCCCCCTCCCCCCCGGCCATACACACGATGCCGTCAAGAACCCAGAGGACGCGTCTATTTGTCCGTGTTTGATACTCTAAACAGGTGAAGGCAGAAATTCTGTTCGGTGCTAAGTGATTTGCTAGATAACACCAACTAAGCTTTTACAAGCTAGCAGACACGAAAGGTAAAATCTCACTTGCACAGGGTAATTGAAAAGGTAACGTCCTCCAGCCCCCTCTTGAAATTTCTTGGACGTTCGTTGAATATCGAACAATAGTAGACAAACAGGGCATAGCGGTTCTATAATTTCCGTACTAACCTTCTATCATATTCAGGTACGGAGCTTTGATACTTAACCAAACACTACTCACATGTTCCATCAGTAGCCAATGTCGTTACACAGATATTGGTCATCAAGCAAATGCCGCCCTTTGTGAGGCATTACTTGACATTTATTTATTTTTTCGAGTAACATCCCGAGTGCTAACTGAACCAGGATACAAATGGCCAATCCTTTCAGTTGAAAAAGTTTTCAGGTGCGCCACTTTTTGCACCTTTATTTGTTAAATTTTTGCGTGAAATGCCAGTCCTTAAGAGATGAGCACTGCCCGTGCAGCAAAATACTGTACTAAACGAATTATTCTAAAACCGCTTAGAGTTAAAACTAAGAAAGTTTTTTTACCGGTTACGCTGTGTTTATGCACGAAGGCAAACTCAAACGGAGGTTACTGAATATTTGCTGAAAATTACTTGATTGGTACTCGAAGACAATTCGGTAGATCTTGAAATGCCGAGTTAAGGTAATCGCTGTCTAACTGAAAAGCAGACATTCGGCTTGGACACAAATTTCTACCCACTGAACTGTAAATCTTTAGGTTTACAGGTTTCGCAACGTCCTGCTTCACCGATTTTGGATCAGTGAGAGAGGCCACATAGTCTGTTCAGAGCGTTTGGCGTCGCGAAGCTTCTGCACACACTCAAATCGGTGCGATGATCCTAAACGGGTGAAACAGTGAGAATTCGCGCTAACGCCAAATCTATACATACATCAGCAACATACCAGGCGAAGGGTGTTGCCTCCTTTAAATTCCAACATGAGGAAACAGGACAAATGTTACCCATGCAATCATTTTGACCTGACCCTGATAGTTACGGTTTGCACGCGAGATATGAGGCCCACTGGCACCGAACCAATTAGATGTATTTTGCCAATATAACGTTCAGTACACAGACCTTAACAGAGGTTTTAGAACGTTGAGAAGCTACGTAACTATAAGTTGGAATATCAGGACTCGTCTGATTATTTATTCGGTTCACTCAGGCAGCACGATGATCCATTTGCTTGTGAGTGACCGTTAGAAGTTCCGCTGGTGGAAACTGGAGGGCGAGGCAAGTTGACCAACAATTAACAGCGCTATACATGCAGGCTGTGTTCAAGCCAAGCATAGACCTTAAGAACAGTATCATTCAAGCGCAGGCGAGCACTTTAAAACCTCTTCTACTGGCTCGTACGTAAAAAACGAACAGAATTGATTAAAACTGCGAGTAAACGTCAGTCTGGTTAAAGTCGATAATCGACAGTTAAGATCGATAAAACGGGTGTGAGATTGGCGTCACGTGAGGCTGGAAAGTGACTGTCACTTGTCGTTCAGCCATGCACGTTTTTGAACAGCACCGTTTTTCTCTATTTCTTGAGTTACATAAGTTCACCAACAGTGGTCAAGTCCACTCGCTTGACTCTGAGGCTGTCAGTACACTAATTAAAGGCTAAATCGTTCAATATGCGATGGCATTTTTTACTCTCAGAATTTGCATCCCATAAAAGAAAACAGTAAATGGGCGAGGCAAGTGATAGGAGGTCTTGAATACATTAAATCGTCCTTGTATTACTTCATAGTTAATTCTCGGCCTGTAACTGTGCTACGTTTTTCTACCAGGACATCAATTTTCATCTTTCTCAGGTAAACCGAGGGGTGGGGGCGAGATGGCTCAGTGGTTAGAGCGCGAATTTACTGACCGGAAGGTCAGTGGTTCGAACCCGACCTCTGCCTCTCGACTTCCCCTGTATAGGCTTGGGCAACCTGGCAGTATCCCAGTCCTCGTGCCTCCTTCTGGTGGCATGGCAGTTAGATACCGAAAGGGTGCTAAAGCTGAATGGTCAGACCGAGGGGTGTAAACATTATCCAAAATTGTCTTAGATTTACTAGGATCCTTCCCCCTGGATGTCGAGCGGAACATGGGTCACTCGAATCACAGCGTATCGGATTAAAAATTTCTTATATCTGTTACTGTGACCTAGAGAGGGGGCCAAAAATCACGTGCGGCGTGTGGGTTTGTGCAGTTAATTTAATACAACCGCGTTGTACACGGTGGCTGAAGTGACAGCTACTTGGGGTACACAGATATGATGAATCTGACCGTGTGAATTGAGGATGGGACTAAATTCACCGACGTGCAAATTTCGCGGGCAGTCCTGCGTGGGAGCAATACACCGGTGTCAGTTGAGTTCATCTGGAGAAAATGGCGAGTCTCAAAACTATTCAGTCTGTGAGTTAGTCTGGGAAAGACAAATTTTAGATAGTTTACTCTTCTTTGGAGTCCTGAAGCTGTTTACAAGCACCGATATTTTGAGTGGTACCTTCCAAAACAGTAGAGAGCGTACAAGCTATCTGTTTCTTGATCAGTACTTGATATGTGAAGGCCACTCTCGTGACGAAAAGACACCTAACAACCTCTGAGTTGAGAAAATGTTTCATGTAAATCGCACGGCACTGAGTAGGATAGCCGTTATAAGAAAATTTCTAGGTCATCTGGATGGATGAGCGCTGTCTGATTAAGGCTTTCTTCGATCTCTTGCTGCAAACAGCCCTTACCTCCCGTACACAGCCGCTCAATGTGAATTGCTCAATTGGGGAAAAAGCTATTTCAACGACTTACGACCCGCGGCTCAGTGCACTAGATCACGTCCACTCTGGATCCAACAACACATCTAATATGTGTACCAGTTACCCACCAATATGGACAGTTGCAACAACAGTCTGGTCCTTTAGTGCAGAGATCTTCCAACCAAGCAATTAGGGTGCACTTTGGTATGTCAGTGTTGTTTTTCAATGTGAGTCCTTCTCACCAGTAGTAAAAAAGCAAGAAAAAATCTTGTCCGCTCATCTTCATGGACACATCTTCATGGACAGATGTCTCCACATTTATCGTTCACTTCTGCTGTAGTGCAGTGGAGATCGGCCAACTGAATAACACCTGTTTCTTTGGTTTTTATGTCCGTGTCACACTAGGGGATGAGAGAAACTGAGGCTCGAATTCAGTCAATCCGTCTACTAGATTTTGTTTATGAAATAGCTTATAAGTATTTGTAGTTCCCACTAGCAGACTCCTGATCGAAAGCTAAAATGGATAATTGACAAGGTAATAGTTTCCTGTCCCTACCTCCATAACGTCCAAGAACGAAGTATTCGCCTATAAAATCAATAAAGGTGGTTCCTCTCACACATGAGAACAGCAGTATCGTACGTCTGAATGCAGTTGGAAATGGCGATGGGAGTGCCACCAACCTGCTCGAAGTTTACTCCAATTTTTTTTACTGAGGGTTTGACGAGAAGGTGTGAGCGAATGAAACCCGACCCTTGCTATCAAACTGATTGAAACGTTCTGTTAAGGCTGTGGTTTGATCCTATATTTACCTGGTTGTGATTTTTTAGTCTCCCAAATGCAACCATATGGTCTGATGAATATCGCAAACGAGAGATTCAACTGGGATTCAAGTAACTTTTCCGTTAACATTAACTTAACTCGTACAAGAGTGCATCTAATTTGGATTCAAGTACAACATAAGATTAGTGGAAACACGGGCACCTTGCCTGCCTGAGGAATACTAATTAGGTCAAAACCGAAGAGTTTTCAGCAACCTTATGAGTAGTGTGCTCTGCCAAAGGAAAAAACGCAATACCCTGAATATCGTACCGACTGGAACATGAGACAGTTTTTTTTGTAGCGTATTCATTTAAAGAATAGCATAAGCAAAATAGTTATCTGGATCTTTCGTAAAAACCATTGGTCTGCAAAATGGTGCATTTTGCCAAGGGCACCGCCTCTTAAAAAGAAATTCCTGCCAAATGACAAATGCCGACTCACCAAGCTGAACAGAATCGGAAGCAGGATTGAAATCGTTGCGGCGTTCGACGTCAGTTCTGTAAAGAATGCACCGAGTATTGAGAAAGCAGCAACCAGTCCGACAACAGGTAATCCGTTAACGTGTTCGGTCAGATACCTCCCGATTACAGCGGACAATCCGGAATGCTGAAGTTGATTGGAAATTAAGGTAGAATAAAACGAAGTAATAGAGTATAAATGTACTGAAATTTTCCATTAAACATACATTCATTATTTTCATCTATATGTTGTGTACTCACCTGGAGAAAACACTCAGGACTATTTACGGTAGGGTTGACTAGGCAACATTCCACATCTCGTGAGAATGTGTTATACCACTCTACTACCATAACGCACAATCCCAAACAAAATGGTGGGTTTGTAAAGGTTACCCTTCCGTTTAGTTACTCCCCCAAGCAATTTCGCACCTGCACCTACAATCTCCATTTTGTTTTGCCTGCCGCACAATCACGCGTCAACATCGTGCCAACGAATATGACCTTTGGCCAACAACAGGTTCCGTGAACCCGTTAAGGGCGCAATGTGGTTTCACACGGTTGTTTTTCACGGTCCACTAGACGTATATAAGGACAGAACTTGGCCAACCTAAATACACTCTCGACACACACCACACACACAGGCACCACACGCACGTCAGAATGTAGGCAGGCTCAACACGCCAGCACAGCGTGCCTCAGCTACGTCGGTCCTTGGATCTAGCATCGACCAACATCGGGCCACGGAACAAGGGACAAGTGCGGGCGATAATGTTGCCAAGAGAACACTGCCTACATCCGGCCTCTCTTCGTACAACCTCACCAAGGACCTTACAAACTGATAAGTCTCCCCAGTTTGGCGCACTTTATTTTTACATTGTATTTCTATTCATAGGGTGCACCTAATCTTGTAATCCGTCTAAACGTAACACTCAAACTTTTATTAGTGTTTCTGTCTTTTGTTACACGAGCTCCACGTTTTATCGCCAGAGCACTAATAAATTGGTGATGCGTGTGTGTGTGTGGTGTGTGTTGAGGGTTTTGTTCTTATATATGTTGAGTGGACCGTGAAAAAAAAACAATGTGAAATCACAGTGAGCCCTTAACGGGTTCATGGAACCTCTGGTTGGCCAAAGGTCGTATTGATTGGCACGCTGTTGACGCGTGATTGTGAGGCAGACAAAACAAAATGGAGATAGTAGGTGCAGGTATGAAATCGCTTGGGGGAGTAACTAAACGGAAGGGTAACCCTTACAGGTTTACCAAAGTAGACTGAATTGTAGAAAGTTTCGTCACCAAGAGACGAACACTGCCGGAAAGCAGTTTATACATTTTATGAGATACAAACAGAATGCCTCAGATTATTGCGATAAAGTGTAAGGCATTGACGTAACCCAAAGAAGTGTCCTGGCGACATTTTGTTCAGTGTTTCTAAGTTCCTACTCAGTAGTAGTGTATTTCAGCGCCCTTGAAAGCTTGCCATGATGGTAATTTCCGGAGCTTCGCATTGTAGTTGTTTTAGTCTGCAACCTGGCCACTCCAGTATGTTGTTACTACGAGAAGCATGCCAGCTCCCTGTGATCTGTAGCCTCCGTTAACTCCTCGTAATACCACCTCCTCCTTTCCACTCTTGTCGACTGTAGGCAACCAGAATCGATACAATGTTAGCAATGTAGCCATCAGTCCTGACGGTCACCCTGGTCCACTAACTCCACAGACCATGAAGGTACTGCTAACCAGTACAGAACATCCTCAGTTATTTGTTCGACTCAAACTGCCCTTGGTTGTGTGGACCTCATGCGAATGAAGATTCCACTTACATGTGCTGCCAAAATTGAAGTATTTTTACCACCAAAAATGACATAACCTTAGGCGTAACATACTATTCTCATGGTTACTGAAAACTCTTCGACAGCCCAAAGCCGATTTCGCCCTTCCTGGGGCTCATCAGGTAGGCGCAGTCCCCGAGTGTGTTACCTTCAGACAGTGTATTGTGATATCTCGAATATCATACCAACTGAAAAATAAGGCAGTACTATCAGTTAAAGAAGACCACCATAAACGAGAAATTCAGCTGGACTCAGTTGGCTCTCCCATCAAAACCAAGTTTCAAATTACAATATTTGGTGAGTGACCTAACTCTGTCGATGATTCCAGGTGACATGATGCCCTAGTTGGGGGATAAACGGTGATGAGTTTTGAGCGACGCAAGACCCCCACTGGTTTTCTTTTTCACAATTTTGGAAGAGCTTAGTGTATTATTCTAGTAGACACACTCACATCAATCGGTGCTGTCCGGTTTGATGAAATCGCAGATGAATTTGAAGTAGGACGATTCATTTGCTGTTTATCATGTCTGGAAGAAGTTACCAGTCGCCTCTTTCAAATGTGGTGGCCATTTACTGTGGTTTTGAATCCGACAAGCTGACTTGATTTAGTACATTCACTGAAATGCCTTCTAGAGGGCTCCAAACTCTTCGATTTATCGAGTGGCTTGGCCTGTTGATCCCAGCTTTATTCCGGAGTTGCGATGCACCGCTGTATTCCTAACAAATTCCGTCTTGGTCGATTAACGCTAGTTCGTTGTATTCTAGATGACGGAAACTGATGACCGATACACAGTTTCGCCCAAACACACTCGTATGTGTCAAGCAAGTGCACACAAGATTATCGAACGGCTGGATCATTTACTTCAGATCAAATAGCCTATTCTTGCCGACCCTCGTAAAACCTGTTGAAAAACGCCCGGATACAAATGGGATTTTAATATATTAGTGCAGAAACCATGGAACGAGTTTTTGTTTGACTGGGAAACATCCCCGTCTAGGAAACCACTTAGATATTTCATCTGGGGGGATAATAACATAGTTTTGAAAGTGCATATGACTTACCTGGCAAACGTCCGACAGTGCAAACCCTCCACCGAGGACAAAAATGACACCCCACGGTACCTGCTTTTGTACGACGTGCCAAGGAAGAAGAAATTCATTTTTAAGTTTAGCTGTTTCTGAAAGAAAAACAAAAGACGATGGCAGTGGGTGGTGTACTTTGATAAAACCGGATGGTGCGGTTTCCGATACTGCTTTGAACTGGAAGTAAATGTTATCTGGACGCTCAGCGAGAAAACAAGGCGTGATTCCTACCTGACAGTAAAACGGCATTTGGTAGATTCCAGGACGTCTTTTTGTTCATGTTACGCGTACCTGGACTTCTCATTTAAAGGTAAACGGGCGAATTGTTTTAAATCACACTGTGATAGAAATTTCTCATTGGGTACATGGTTGGTGGCAAGGAGAACTTCAGATGCTTGTGAGTTCACATGGTTGTTAATTTTAGTGATCTGATGAAACCTTTTCCAACAAACTATGAGGATAACCAGCCCTCAAAAATGAGTCCAACTAGTACAAGGCTCCCATCATTTTGAATTATTAATATTATGATAATATTGATAGTTGATAAGGTGGATGCTGATCTGTCCGCCAAGCTTGACAGATAGCACCATCGCGCAGTGGTGATGATGTCTTCGCCAATTTTAACGAAGCGTCAGAAAGTCAGCTGTGAAGCTCGGCGAACTGTTCAACAGCCACCTGATCAACCACCATTGAACGTACCCAGTCTACCAATACTCCAAAATTGCCAACAATAGTAACAATAATACCAATACTAATAATAACTGAGGTCGTATTAGTGGTAAAATAAATGGACTGAACCACCTTCTCACTGTGCTGACGGAGTAACCTGGGCGTCAATCTAGGTCAGCTAAGAGTTTAGCAACCCCATGTGAGTAGATCAGCCTGTTTAGTCTCAAGGTGCCGGTTACTTTCGACACTGAACAACACGATCCAGCTGGCGTCTCTACACCAGCTCCAACAACCGCAGAGAAAGGACACGTGCGACTCACGTGTGTGGGCTGTGGCAAGTGCTGCGAATTCAAAGTTGACTTGGTATTCCGCCGTCAAATTCACTTCACTGAAAGGGTTGGAACGAACTTCGTCCTCCGTTGACCTATTTTGATCGTTTCCCACAGTTCCCGACGACATGCGTACCCTACACAGCATGATGCAGATAACCTTATTCGAGAGAAGACTCTCGGTGCCCGCTGGTCTCAACGAAAGTCACTCACTCTTGCTTCTGGCTGACAAGTTATATCCTTCTTGTGACACGAAATTCGTGCTGTCCGCAAAACCACAAGAATGTTTTCCTGGCCGAATGGCTATAGGTATGAAAAATGGTACTTGTGGTTAACTGGCGAGCATCTCCAGACGAATCCTCATCAAATGGCCTGACCGAACCATCGGTCAAACAGCCCCACGGTTGTCCTGCGTCGTTCAAACCGAACTCATACGGTTCGGCCACTTGTTTTGACCTCTTGATCTTTGCCCGAGGTTTGCAAACTGTCACCATCAGGACCAAAGTCCTGTCAGTTATGGGCATCCATATATCTATGACGTTCCTACACACTTGGAAACCTGTCTGCAAACACGCTGGACTAGTGGTAGCTCAGGTGTATTCATTAGTAATTGATCAGGTGGCTGTTGATCTGCTCGCTGAGCTCGGGAATTGACTTGCAGATGTTTCACCACTATTCCAGAAGAGATCATCGGAGCACCGTTTGGTGGTAGTTCCTCTCTTCTTGCATGCGTTAATATAATTTGCAAAGAACAGTGCTAAACTATAAACTGATTGGCTATTGATAATCATCTCAATTGGAGTCCCGTTAGCCTGATCGTGATTCGTGTTTCGTCGTAGTCCGTATTTCTTGCATACGACTGCTCCGCTGCATGCTGAAATTGACATCCATTATCTCACGCTCCGGTCCACCTTCCTGTTAATCGATTGGTTGAAGGTGTGCCTTCCATTTTTAGAGGTTTAGTTTCTTCATCCCGATTGGTCCATTCCCAACCTGCGGTCTATCTTCATGGGCTTGGTTGGTTGATTTACATGTCTTGTCTCTGTGGGCCTCTCAATAGACTGGTTGGTTTGGTTGTGGGATTTGGCAATCCTTGATGAGAGCTGCGTATTCCGGTCCAACTAATTTGCCTTTTCAACCCGGATGTCTTTGTTTTAGTTCTACTGAGTTCTTCTTTGATTCCTAGTTCAGCTCAGGGGTTGATGGTCCTGGAATTTCTTCGTCCTCAGAGGTTGATAGACAGGTTGAATCTCAGAGCGTCTGCTTATTGCTCCATCAGTGGATTACTATGCCTCCGTGAATTCATGTCCTTTCTTTATCCTTGCTTATCCTTGTGTGCTGAGGTATTTCCAGTTGAATTCGTGCCCTTACAGGTCTTCAAGTGCAGAGCTGAGTGAGGGTTGATCATGTAATCTAGTAAAAAGGTTGTGTTCGTTGACCCTGGTGGATAATTTCTTCCCTTTCTGTCCTACGTAGTGTTTTTCACAATTATCGTATTGAATTTTGTAGATAACATTTGTCCTTGCCATTGCGTTAGGTTTGGTCTCGATAGTGCTCTTCGCAGCCTGTTTGTAGGTCTGTGGACCGCTCTTATATCATGATATCGTAGTATTCTCTCGGTCATCTTCAAACTGTTCCTGATGTATGGCAGTGCAGTTGTTTTGTTTGTCTTCGAACGGGAACGAATGCCTACCAAAAACCTACCACCAATTCCAGTTTCCGTTGGTTGATCGACTATAGACAGACGTTTGAATTTTTTGGGACATTATGATGAAATCAGAGAACACTGTTCACATGAAGGAACGATGATAACGCTGCTAAATCAATAAAGGTAATGCTGGTACAAGCTCGGTTAAGTACGACTCAGAAATGACAGCCGCTGAGTTTACAAACAGGCTGTCACACCTTACCAAAGATCAGAAGGTTGTTCATTAGGTAACTACTCCGCGAGCTTGGTAAATATTCAAGGCGATCAACTCTGTCGGAAGTAGACTATCCGACCAGTTGGCCGAGTGAAAAGAATGCGACTACAATGGAGCATAATTCGCAAACGGACCAACAGAATTAAGATAAAACTGTCTCTCAATCAGCCAATCACATTAGGAGATATCGCATGCTCTTGAAAAACTATATAAACGCAAGCAGATAAGGAGGAGGTACTCGCCCAAGAGCATGCTGATAATGTCCCGTTGATTGGGGATGAAACATTTGCAAATCAGTTGTCGAATTTGGTGAATGGATCAACAGCTCCTTGCTGAACATTCAATAGGTGCAATCAAACCACTTATATTTCAACTGTAGTATCAATCAAATCCGTGGCATACGCCTGTGCCATCATTAAGAAAGGAACTATTCCCCTGAGAGTGTTGATCCGTGAAACCTCCTCATAAGTTTCTTGGGTATCAATATAAGGAGAAATTCAACAGGACAGTGCCCTGCTGCATAGGGGATGTTCAATTTCCCCAGCGTGTTAATGAAATCTACATCAAAATTGTGAGTTTAAAGGAAGCAATAAAATTTATCAGAGGTTTTTTGGGTGCCAGCTATGTTGTCTGGCGGAAAATAAGCAACTTTCTTATCTTTGCTTGGTTACACATTTTTCCCTCGAGGTCTACTGGAATCTGCCACCTTACAGATTAGCAGGATCCGAAAACGCATCTCGCAGAAACTGAATGAAATCAGAGTCCTCCATACTGACAGAATGGCACGCGTCACTCGGTCATGGTGGGTGAGGATGTGCAGACCGTCCAGTCATACGAGTTGGAATGGGTCATCCATTCCAGGCAAAACGACAAACAACATGATGTCACTGACCGATACTTTGACAGAAATTCTCGTGAAACTTTTAGCATCGTTGCAGTCGGATTTGATTGCGAGGGTCACGTGACAGTGTATTTTTGACCAATCAGTGTTCAGATGCAGCGATGGAGTATATGAACACAAAACTACGTCAGTTATGTTAAAACAAACAGGAAAGGCAAAGCGTGAACATCTCAAGGGTACACGAAAAAATCGAATTGTCCAAAAGTATTGACTTAGGCGTTGGGATTTGAAACTTAACAGACTGGCTGCATTCGACTACGAATAAGAGAATCCAGCAGCACCCTTGTATTCATTTATGTCGTTCGTATGGCCTTCGCGTGATGATCGAGAAAAGTGGTGCAAATTCAATGGTAGTTTGGCAGTTTGTTTTCGAATGCATCTAAGTAAGTCTGGTGACACTGGTGTGGTCACAAAGTGAACTGATTCCCTCTGGTTCTGAGGGTAAAACTGTGCAAATTCAGCACAGTCGACTTGCACCTCCCAACAGGCGCAACGGAGATTAGTTTGACCGATTGAGGAATTTCAATGCGTTCAATGTCACGTGAATGGAGCTTTGAGATAAGCTGCTGCGATATACTTCATTGACTGCGAATCATCAAACCAATCTATGCATGTTTACCTGCCCCGTACGCCCGATCAAAAGGTCACCCGGCGACTGTGAGCAAACAATGGGTCAAGTAGCATAGCCAGTCCCCTGACGAGTTTTATTTATGCATTTACGGAAAATATGTTGCTGTTGTTGTTTGCAAAAACTATTTATGGTCCTACACCTCCAAACTAAACAACTGTAGTAGCTGAGTATTGCTGTCCTTTGCTTTCGTGTGAGGATGACCTTTGAACTCGAAGACAGTTGACGTAGTTTCAGAGATAAGCAATAGCAAAATTCCTGCCGCACAGAAGTAAGTGGAAAACAGGCTAAATCAATACTTTTTGGCTGATATGAAGGCGGTTCCACAGTGATGCTGTCGAGCAATTCTACCACTTCCGCAGATGATGATGATGATGGTGAAAATGTTTATGATGCTGCTGACTGTGGTGATGATGGTGAAGAGTACACTGATGATATTGATGATGGTGCTGGTGCAACGGTGTATACTACTGAGGAGGACTGTGAGTAGTCCGTGGTCGTGTCGAAGCTCCACCCCGCGTCTAATGGTAAGCGAACTTTATTACGGAACTTGTGGAACTGCTTTACAGCGTTCATTTACAATTGTGTAATAGTCAATGAGTATCCATGAAAGTTCAAGAAGACGCATAAGAATGTTCAGTTTTTTAAAACTATGTGCATATGAGACGTTTACTTTCCTGTCCAATAGATTGTAACTGCTTAGATTGTATTTTCTATTAAACGACTTCGCGGCGGAGGGTTCTCCTCTTTTCACTGGTAGTGATGAGAATGGTTGTGGTCATGGAGTGAATCATAGAATGGTGACAACTGCAAGTACGACGATGACCGCGATGATGAGAGGAATATAGTTACTCACTCTGTGATTCCCTTTCTTCCTTATGGGCTGTAAAATTGCAAAAAAAATACCGTTAGTCTTCGCAGAATTGAGTTTGTCTTTAGGAGAAAAAATCCTGGACAAACTACTGATAAGATGAACAAAGAACGCTTTAGGTCAGAGCACCTTCTCCAGCAATATGCCTCTTCTTATCTTCCTTCTTCGTGACCATGTGCTTTAAACTTCAGGTATGTCACTCAACAAAAAGGCGTACTCAATAGGTAGCATGTACTAGTGTATGTGTTGCCTACTGGGACGGGGTTTCTGTAAATATCTGCTCACGTCCGTCAGTTAACCACCAAAGAACTGCTCAGATCTCGAGACGTCGCACAGTGAGTGACTTAAATTGTATATCATCTGGATCTATCGGTAAGGATCCAAGGGAAGCTTTGTCGGATCATTCCAACACAGATTACTGTGTGTTCTATAATTCAACAGCGCTTTAACCGTTCGGTTGGCCAGTTCGCGTGATGCTCTAGAACTACAGAGGATTCAGAAGCTAACTGATTATCACTCTTATTCGTTCTGAAAACAACAAGTACTTCCTGCTGAACAGTAGCACCGTTCCTCGAAGGTTTTTAAACGTCAGTCGCGAATGAACGCAGACCAGGACAGAAGCGATGCAGCAAAAACAATCCAGTATGTGCATTTGATTTTAGCGCAGGTTGAGAGCCAAATTACACATACACGTTTATTTAAAACAGGGTTGCAAATC
Source organism: Opisthorchis felineus (assembly GCA_004794785.1). Lineage (NCBI taxonomy): Eukaryota > Metazoa > Platyhelminthes > Trematoda > Opisthorchiida > Opisthorchiidae > Opisthorchis > Opisthorchis felineus. The sequence continues at coordinate 631,910 of SJOL01009700.1, read as the reverse complement.
GGTTGAAAGGTATTTCGTTTAAAATCGTCCGGAAGCATCCGATTGTGTAAAATTGATTCAGAACTGAACATACCTGCACTATTGCTGAGGCGTTTGTATTGTAATCGCCAAAGTTCGATCGGACTGACGGCAGGCAGTGTCATGGCCAACAAGGCAATCAACATGGCCGGCTGTGAATCGCTGACGTATCTACAAAGAAAAGTGACATCAACTAGGCTGTTGACAAATATGAGAAGAATCGAGCATTAATTGAAAACAAACAGATTTATCTACAACATGTGGCACATCGAACAGTCCCCCTCTATCAGTAACTGCTACCAGTGGAAAAGAATATTCTTCAAGATGTATTTCCTAATTCCTCGTTCAGTATACGAAATCAAGTAGTGCGTCAAATGAGGGCACATGCGGGTAAGACACAAGTTTTGAATTCCTTGGAGCATGTGTGTCACCATTTAAGGCATCCACTGGCTAGGTAGATGAGGAGACGATCAATAGGTCTGCGAGTGTCGCATAAAGAAACTGCTTCAGTCCTAGCTGCGGCCGATGACATTGAAAATCGTACGAACACTTGCGGTAGTGTCAGACACTCAGGATTGGCTGGTTTGACTAAGCAGCCGGGTTAGGACAGCGATGCTGTGTATGCATAGCGCGATTACGACACCGATGAGGCTGCGCGTTGTTGATGAGGTGTGACCAGCAACAGAGAGAGGCGTTTTGAGGCTTGTGGCGAAATGTCGATGCGCTGTCAGGACGTTGTAGATTTCCCAAAGTGTGGATTGGAAATTCGAAAGACTGGCTAATCTGCATCAGTTGCAACTGGGAGAAACTGCCAGCTTGAGTAGATGTCTGCTTTTGTACAAGCAAAATTCTGGGAAGCAACCCAAACATGTGCATTGCTGCCAGCATCGTGTTTCGCATCAGCGAAATGTCCCCTGTAAAACGAGTTTCGGGAAAGTGCGTCGGGAATAAACGTTTCAGTAGAAGCCAAGATAATGTCATATATAGTGACCTCACAAGATGAAGGATGAGATGCATGAAGTGTTAGTTCCTCAGTGAAATTGTCTGCGTCAGTGACATTTCCATGCAGTTAGTCGAGGTGCCAGTGGAAGGAGTTCTTTGTTGTTTGTAAACAACATGACCCAAGTAACCCAAAATCGCCCGGACAATGGAGCACTCGCCAGCGAGCTGTTTATGTTTGACCGGGTTGTCATTCTGAGTTATTATACGCCTCACAATTTTTCTCAAACAAGGAAAAATCTCGAACAGTGAGACCCAAACAGTATGTAGCTATGAACTCTGTCATCACACATTGGTTTACGGCTCCCTTTCGAGAAGAGTGCGGAAAACGCTAATAAAATGTCATCTTTCATCTGTCTCATTCAAATTTCCAAGACGTTACTCAAGAAACACCCATCTATGGAGTTTACTTTTAGTGTTGATTTGGTACACAAAAAACTCATAGGTGCATGCTAGGAAGTGCTCAACGCCAACTGGTCCACTTCATTGACCCAATTGATAACCGCAACTGAGCTGCGTTTGGCATGCGCAATACCTCCTGAGTAATATACACGCTTACAGTGTGTCCGTTCGTGATTAATAGTCATGAATGAGCTGTGCTCAGGATATAAACATAATGTTAGTACAGCTGAGTCGATTAAAGGGTTATATTCCTATTCACTGGCGGATGGAGAAGTACAGTCTGAAGTACAGTCGGAATAAGCACCGGGAGCATTGCAGGGAAAGTCGCTTGATCAGTTTCCCGATGAGTAGCCTAGAGTCTGTTTCTGCCCAGATCAAACTATTACTGTAAACTCCATAAGGCAATGTTGAACGGAAGCCTTTGAGGGCAGTAACCATTGTAAGAGTTACCCCAATTCGTATCTGAGTGTAAGGCATGCCCAGCGAGTGCTCGCCTCCGTATTGGAAACGTATGAAGAGAGGGAGGGTCCATAGTTGACTGAAAGGCACATATAATGGAAGCAATTGATGTTTCTTGATGACAGAGAACCAAGCAGAACAAATGCAAGTGACCCGCTTCATTGTTGGAAATCTAAGCAAATTTATCTCAACTTGCCCAAGACTTAAGTGATACAGAAAGATAGCGCCGATGTCCCGCATGCCCTTTCATTCTCATGCAGATAAGTCCACAGGCTGACGCAGATACTCCTCGAAGATGGATAGTACAGGTTTTTTGTCATATACCACAAAACAGGGGATTTAGTTTGATAAGGATGCTATGGTGATCCTTGTGTCATAATGACCTAAATTTAGGCTTCTATGTCAAAGCAGGCTCTATCGTTTAGTGTGTAAACACGGTTGGGTGAAGCACTTTCGTTTTCTCAAATCAACTACCACCCAAAATAATTCAGAAAAATCAGTAAGGACTTTTGGATTCACTTAAGAGGAAAGTGCATCTTCACTGGGTCAGTTTTGGCCACCTTGAAAACCAGTTTTAAGGCGAATAATGCGCCTCGGTTACACGTAAACATTCCGCTATCATTTGATCAGGCCTTTAACGATTACTACGGAACATGCAATCAGTTACCGACCACTAAATCATTCCCGTCACACGCCAGAAAAGCGCAGCTTTGAATACTGATGTAGTTTTACGACGATCAGAATGATAATGACGATCATGCGATTGTTCCACGGCTACGTTTGACTGACCACATGGAACTAGCAAAGTATCGATTGGTTTGATTATTAAAATAATAAAATTTCGCCATAAAAGTGCAATTAGGCTCCATCCGATGAGCCCCACAGTTATGTTGACAATAACTCAGCACGTCTTAGGTATTTTTTTGAACTGATCCACGTGGGAAATCGTTTGGAATAACAGATGTCATAATAGTATTATAAAGCAAGAACAAACAGTTCTTTGGTAGAAATCCTTACCAGCGTTTTGTTTGCACAATAACATCCAGCTATAACACCTGACCACCGCACCCTCCACAGCCGACTGGTTTGCCTTTTAACACTCTTATACACCGCTCCAAACAACCCCAAACGAATGAGTTAAGGAAGCTCAGGTCAGGGGATCTGGGTTTATTGGCCTGTACTACTGATGAAACGCGTGAGTAGTTTCTTGTCAGGTGTCAAAGCGCCGTCCACGCATCTGATGGAATTTTGGTGCGGAAATTATGAAACCACTTTGCAGTGCTTGTCCTTTATTGGTTAATACTAAAACGAAGTCCAGCAAGTCTCAAGATAACGCTTGTGAATCTTTACTTTTCAAGTACTCGGTGCAAATGAGATTTTAACTTCCGTGTCTACTAGCTTATAACCACTTAGTTCATGCTGCCCAGTAAGCGTCTCCGCACTGGTTTAAGTCATCCCAAAGCAAATTTCATCGAAATTTGCAATACAGACGGACAGGGGCCTCGACTGTAAGCAGGGTGGAAAGCCCATCCCTGTGACTCAAAAATCAATCGCAGAAAGTCTATCTCTTCCTCATATCATTTCTGATACAATTGTTGGACCTAAAAGCCACAGGATCTTCAAATTCGGTACTACCCTATTATTTTAAGCACCGCATAACTTGACCTCTTGCAGATCTGTGTAAGCTCTGTCCGGAATTTCCATCCAATTCTCGCAAAACCTCATACACAGAAAAACCGTAGGTTAAATTGTGCAGCCTGCCTGTCCTCTTCGCGTCGTCTGTTTCGCTACAAGCTGCCGGATATGTTTGATCGTTATAAGCCGTAGGTCGGCGGTAATCGTGTTGAACCGGCACGCAGTCGCATTTGCATTGTACCGGCATCCATTATATATATATATAATATAATATATATATATTACCACTATCTGCAGCATCAGTCCAGTGCCAGATGAATCAGTTTATCCTAGACAGTGGAGCTTCTTCTGTGTCTAAAGTTGTATTCGGAGTACACCACGGCTGTCATCACATCAATTTGTTTTGAAGAGCTCATACGCGTATCGATTCTTCCACCTATGTTTTGTCATGCGTCCAATCAGCAAAACAAGCGGGAGATTCGATCTCTGTCCAGGTGAGCAGCCGGAGAACACCTGTAGTCGTTCGACGGACCTCATCACACTAAGCCGTTGGTTGACCTCGATCCTAAACGCCTGAGAATATAGACATAACACCGCATTTTCAAGATCTTATTGAAGAGGCTTGTCACCAGGTTGTCTGTTGATATTCAGGTTATTCGCAGGTCCACACAGTGTGGCAAGTATCCGTGATTTTTTAAAATACAATTGACCGAAACTTTCTGGATTAACGGTACACAAGCAAGGCGAAAAAATGTGAACAGAGCTATGGCTGTCGAGCTGTTTGTCACCTAGACAATTACGACACAGCGAGGTTAAGAATTGTAAGCAGGTATCCATGTCCGACGGCACCAACCTATGGTAACGGATACCTGTTCAGATATGAGCCGAATGTGAAGATGTTTTATGACCTCGCAACTTGGTGTGGGCTTAAGGTAAGAGGACCGGAGTTTCAAAAAACTATCAGAATGAACCAGTCAGGGTGCGCAAAGTGTGGTCTGGCGGTCCTCACCTGCCCTGGGATACCTATCGGGCTAGTTAGCGGTCACGTCTGTCTGTGCAGCGCAGGTCACCAGAGGTCGCTTCTGGAACTTTTGCCAGCCCAAGACGCGAGGAAGTTAAGTCGAATCATTTGCGCGCCCTTATAGGAAAAATTAAACAACTGACACAATTATTTGACTTTCAGATAAACTAGAAGCCTGCATTACTCATAAACCAAACCGAGGTCACATTCAGATCGAGAATTAGAGTTAACCACGTAACACGGACACAAAAAACATACCTGGCACACTGACAAATTTTCTGCCTTCCGCTTAAGTAACTTTTCGGTCTCAGTTGTTTGTTCGGCAACGCTGAGCAATACATTCCGCGGTGTATTCCTCATCCACCGCCCGCGGCTGAGTAGCACATGCAAACGGATATCCGATTCCAGTCTTCCAAGAGATTGGTGAGATGTGCGCGGTTAATCATAACCAAAGCAAATGAAGTGGGTGTATGAAACCCCTCGACCTTTCAATTTAACTCGATCCAGCTTAGTTTGAAAAAAGACATCCATATTAAAAAAAACACGATATGAATGTACCCAAGCTAAAGTTCAACAGCGAAACTCACATTTGTGTTGGATTCTTCTCTGATCTGAAGAACTTGGACCATCCAAAGTCGCCAATATTCCGAGTCACCCACAAGGATGTGATGAGCGCAAATAAGACGCAGCAGGAACCTTCTGCGTAACTGTGGACAGGGTACGAGAGAGAGAGGGTTGGATACTGTCCGCAGATCAGGTACAAACAGGGTTAAATTGGCCATCACACACTCAGAATAAACTCAAAATGCCCTCTGGAAAGGTCTGTCCTACTGCGACCCCCAGTGCAGAAGCTGCACGATGAAACTTCCTCGGGAGGTTGACGCATCAAGCAATCCAGATACAAAGACAGGGACGTTTCTGAATCCAAGAGAGTATTGGTGTCGTCACCCCGGGAATCGATCAAGGAATAACTTCTGTTCGCTTCTGGAAACCTTCACTTTATTAGGCAAAATCGGTGTATTTTGGTAAAAACAGTCTTCCTGGACGCCTCTCCGAATCCTACATTGGCGGTTCAAATTCGTCCAATTGTGATTGGCTCGCCTTCTGATTGGTTCGTTAGCAGCCTGTGTCAAGCGGTTCAGTGCCCCGATTGTACGTATTGCTGACTAAAGCAAACGAAGCTTGCTGACTGCATGGCCTTAGCCTGCGCTGACTCTCCGCTGTACACTGTGAAATACTAAGACGATTGATTGGTAGGCTTTGAAATGGATCCGGACAGTGAGTGGCTAATGGTGTTACTTAATAACTTGTTGCAGGCCCTACCTCGCCTGCTATCCGTACAATTAAGTTGCAGTCGCATGGCAGCGTACCCATAGGCAGTCTTTCGGCAATGGGATTTGCTTTGTCATGAGCTGGTCACGGGCCTTTTTAAGCCAACCATAATAGAACTACAAGGCCGTGCCGTGGTGTGTGCCCCGTCAACGCCTCCTGATAGTCACCGCAGCAGAAATAATTAAACAGAACGGGCGAGAAGGATGAGGCACACTTGACGGAATTTTTCTTAAACTTCGGGCAGTTGAGACAAAAAAGCGTATCAGTACTAGCATCAATATTTTTACACATCACGACAAGTTTAGCAAGCAACAACAACCTCCAACCAAAGACAGCCTGCGTACGAAAACCACCTACTCTTTATCCCTGGGAGCATGCTTAAAGTCGATTAACTTGACACAAACAATGTCTGAATGGAAGTAAAAGTTGGGATGCTTGGAGCGATTCTGACGAAAAAGGCGCTTACCTCTGCTCACTGAACGATCAGCCACTCATTAATTCTATCTATCTATCTATCTATCTATCTATCTATCTATCTATCTATCTATCTATCTATCTATCTATCTATCTATCTATCTATCTATCTATCTATCTATCTATCTATCTATCTATCTATCTATCTATCTATCTATCTATCTATCTATCTATCTATCTATCTATCTATCTATCTATCTATCTATCTATCTATCTATCTATCTATCTATCTATCTATCTATCTATCTATCTATCTATCTATCTATCTATCTATCTATCTATCTATCTATCTATCTATCTATCTATCTATCTATCTATCTATCTATCTATCTATCTATCTATCTATCTATCTATCTATCTATCTATCTATCTATCTATCTATCTATCTATCTATCTATCTATCTATCTATCTATCTATCTATCTATCTATCTATCTATCTATCTATCTATCTATCTATCTATCTATCTATCTATCTATCTATCTATCTATCTATCTATCTATCTATCTATCTATCTATCTATCTATCTATCTATCTATCTATCTATCTATCTATCTATCTATCTATCTATCTATCTATCTATCTATCTATCTATCTATCTATCTATCTATCTATCTATCTATCTATCTATCTATCTATCTATCTATCTATCTATCTATCTATCTATCTATCTATCTATCTATCTATCTATCTATCTATCTATCTATCTATCTATCTATCTATCTATCTATCTATCTATCTATCTATCTATCTATCTATCTATCTATCTATCTATCTATCTATCTATCTATCTATCTATCTATCTATCTATCTATCTATCTATCTATCTATCTATTCCTGTTTGTGCTCATGTCTCTCCTTTAAAATGCAAAAATATTTTGATGGTTTATCTCGGAATCCTTTGGCGATGGACTCTGACTGTTGACACTGTTACTCTTTTCGTCAGCTTGGCCGCAATTAGTGATTGGTGATTTGGGAATCAAAACTTTCTAGCGGGAATCGTTTGCACAAATATACACGAAATTTCTTTCAGGAAATCTTAACTGATTCCTAGCGTTTTACTTGAACCGCGGACAATTTGACCCGGTTGAGCTTGTCAACTGAGAAATGATGCGGGTTTTATGTTGAATGCTGAATAACAAGCCTGTCCTCGGCTCGAAGGAAATTTTGGGTTAACAGAACTACTAACATTGTGAATTTCAACAGAACACTCTGAATCGCTACCAGCTAGCAGGAGGGAGCATTTCAACTTACCTAGAATGCGGATTATTCTTACTGTTTTGGGTTTCAGCCAGGCTGTTTGTAAGCCGTCAGCGCAAGCATGCTATACTCTGCTGAGCCATAGCAGTGAAGTTTCTTCACCGTCTGTAAAGATTTCCTAATTACGGGAACATGTGTACTGGACGATAAAGTTCAAGGAACCTCAACATTAGACCTGTGTTAAAAACTCGACGAGTTCATAGCACGGGAGCAGGACGAAACCAAAAAAAAACAGGTAGAATGTTTACATGGTATTTAATCAGCTGACTGTTTTCGTGCAAGCGTTCCGTCACTGATCACGGAGGCATCATCAGAATGCGGTTGGGTGGGTGTACTAGTGATGATATCTAGTTGACTGGTGACGAAACGTTTGCAATCAATTTGCCAACAGCCATCTGATCAAACGCCAGTGAATGAGCTACCCCATGGAATTCCAAACAATCAGCTGAATTGTTCCATTTGGAAGGCATGGTAACTGCGCATGTAAACGATTTTTCTTCTGTTGTTCTAGGTGTTCTGGGCTGGATTGTCGGCTCGCTTTGCACAATACGCTGTTCACCAACCCACGCTTATGGACTGCTGGATTTTAACTACGGAACTGTAAATATTAATGGCTGTACGTGTTTTTGTTCGATCATCCATGTGAAGATATCCGCTGGTGTTGGGCCCAAAGGGCAGCCTATAACGTCATCATCTACTTTTTTTATACTTCTCCTCCGTTTATTTTGAATTTAACGGTGTTTTGCAGAGTTAGATAATGTGTTTCATGTTCTGGAGTCGGTCAGATATCCGATGACTTTGGTGAGCTTGGCATTCAGTGAGGCTGGTTTCCGAGATTGTTCTTGCTCCCTGCTCAATGACCAGTCGGTCGCCTGACTTAACGCAGGTTTTCCAATGGACTGTCACACAATTTCCTGCCTGTTCATTTAGGTTTCACTACACCTGCAGACAAACGGATACGCTGCACGTGTGTCAGAGATTTTTGGTACATCGCTTAATAGTTGCTTTGCCAGGATAGCCACCAGTGATGCTGGGTAATTTCCTCTACATGCGGCTCTCAGTCTGTGTCCTCCATCTGTCGTTTGGTACTGGTTTCCAAGTCATAGTCAGATAATAACATTTTTCTTTCTGACTACGTGAATTTTACGTCCTATTGCAACGGTAGTCGGTTGTGAACAGAGGTAGACTTATCCAAGTAAACACTGTACAACAGTGTCTGTCAAAAATCACTATTTCTTTTACATTTGCGGAATTTAGGTCTTGCCATTTGAGTCAGCGGGCTGATCATCCGGTCGAAGTTAGTCTCACAGATTACAAAGCATGGCTGTGCCACCAGCCACATTGTTGAACCCAGAACAACGTACAGAATTCCCCCCAGAATGTCAGCCCAGAAGTCGCCACTTCTAGGGGTTCCCTGCTGGTCGGTCAGTATCAACTGAGCACCGAAGCATCTGATGCGCCTAATAAGTTAGCCTCACAAGTATGCACCTCGGACAAGCTGGCTCCGATCAACCCTCCCCCTCCTGCATCAAAGTTGTCACCTCCAATGCGTAGCTGCCCAGTTCCCGAACTGACTGAACATGCCATCGCCTCCAATGCCTGACTGTATCTCTCCCGCTCTACCACTTTCCGGTGATCAAAATTGTAGCAAATGGAACCACTGTGCCCACGGTAAATGGTTTATAGCTGATATATTGTTTGATTGATTGACCTTGTGCATTCAAATGACTATTTTTAATATATGACCGAAGAGATGGGCATGAGATGTTGATATTCCCACTTTTTATTCTTAAATGTGACAAGTAGACGTATTCGGAGGGAACACTGCTTTGTGTATGAAAAACTCACGTGAATCCTCCAAGTTTCTTATATTCCCGATGCATCACTTCTCGAACCAGCAACGCTTGGTCCCTGTCCAGTTTGCACAAACAGAAGGCTCTGAAGCACGGGTATCGATAAAAAACAATCAGCTATGTTGTGTAGTTAATCAAGAACGTTTTTTTGAGAGAAACAACGCAGTGACTAACCATGTAGCCAGATGGATTCGTCCTGTATGGAAGAAATCTCTTCTGGGAATCTCCAGGTTTCCTCACGCTACTAACAATTTATAAGTAGCTCAGGGAAAGAATAAAATTCACCCGATGGGTGAAACTTCCATTTGAGAAGTCGTCACTGGAAGAACCAGTTAACCGGTGTGACCACGTGATGTGGATCCCATAATTGAAGGAGTGACGCTATAACCTGTCTGAGTAACAGCTACTCACAGTGCTGATCAGCCGCTCTTGGCCGAATGATGAAGTGTTTAGGCTACTGGCAGGGAGGTCGGGAGCTCAAGACTTCGGAGTTTTGTGAGATGAGCACTGCTGGTGATTTCCAGTGAGGATGAAACAGCTGTACAGCGCTTCCTGGATGTTCATTATAGGCTGGCTTAATTTTCAGGACGAATTCTTCAAAAATTCCCGATTGTTCTCGCACTACCAACAATTGATTGATTTGTGACCAGAGATCTTGAAATAACTATGAACATCTCCAGCAGTCCACCACCGGTTTTCCTTTCAGGTAGAACTAGTCCTCGAGTTTTCACCAACCTTATTTCCTACCGGAACGCCAAGTTATGTTTAACTGAAGTCCTGTACTTATTTGCAACTTAGCTTAGAGTTAACAAGAGACTCAAACGGATATCGACTGAATCTCTCGTTTATAGTACTATTGCTTTGAGATCGGGCTTATGTCAACCAACCGTCAATGACTTATATTCACCATCCCTCTTGATGGAGAAATCTATCACAATAGTGACTCTTGAATGACGGAACCTTCCCATTAGGGTCAATACGGAGCATTTTCCTCTCACCTCTCTTGTGTAAGCCTCTTAACGTCCAAAAGAATCAAACTTTTATTCGCAACGGAACCGTCTTGGTACACATGGAAGGTGGGAAATGTAGACAATCATCACAGCGCTATGCCCATAAAACATCCAAACCACACGCCTGACGCACTCACCACTGACAAGAACCTACGTGTTTCTACTCACAATTGCACTAGGACCTGTTTGCCCGTACTGATAGTTTATGAACTCACTATCCCACAATAGGCATCTCCGCTTTGATGAAATCCGTTCACAACAAAAATACAAGGCGTTCACAATGCTAGAAACGTAACCATTTGGATTTTAAGAAACTGTGCCCGATGAAGAACAATATCTCCCCTATTGGTGCTCTGATCAACCATACGGAATCAAGCTTCCGTTCAAAAGTGAACCAGACAAAAAGGCCAATTCCAGCCTCAATGATGTACCTGCAACAAGTTCATCCAAATGGTAGAATTCACGGAAGTACATGATCGCTAGAACCAATAACTATGAAGTCCGTTTGCCGCCTGATACATCATTTAGTACAAGTGTCATGTCTCATTCAACTGGGAGGAGAATCTGTCGATCTTTGTAGCATCCATCTACTCATGCTGTCCGGAGCGACGGTGCGCACTCCTTGTCATCATTAGGGGAAATCAGTGGTCTTCCACTTGGAAGTTGTATTTACAGTATTTTTTAACAACCCTTCTTCTCTGTCTACGCTATTATTCTGCTGGTTCTACACCAAAGGGGAATGCCCTTTACTCCAGTTTCGCTCTCACTAGAACGCATCAGCAGTGTGTCTAATTGAGTTTGAACTCTGGACATCCGTCAAGCGAGGCAAGCTTGTTACCACTTCTCTCCACCAGTGCATGCTAGGCGCACCTGGTTTATCACCTCTAAGCAGGTGAGGGCATCCACACTTGAGTGATGTGACTGGTTTCACAAACAATTCGACCGACCGTTCGGTAACTTGTGTCCATCAACTGACCCACCAGACAGGTGGCGTCACGGACGCATACTTCGACAGAGCCAAAGACATTCACTGTTGATGAGCTCTAAGGAGGTGCGCTCTATTCTTAGTGTAAAGCCACTAGAATAACTGCTCCAGGACAGGATGCGAACTGTTCAAACGAGAGTTATCTGAATGCGAATTCCGTAAATCACCCACTATTGACCAAAAATAGTCTAGTCGGTTTGGGATTCCAGCAACTTTTCGGCAGGCTCGGCGATGGTAATTTTTAGAAAAAGCCTATTTGCGAAATTTCCTTCTTCATTCACAGGTGCTTAAATTTTGTCACTGACTGTTGGGCATGGTTTTACACTAATATAATTGCCTCCATTTCAAGGTTATCTGCTCCTCGTTGAACATTCGACAAGCAATGAAAGTAATGGTTCCGGATTTGTCTTTTGGTACGATATAATTGTCGTGGGTGTCACCCTAGAAGATCATCTGCGGCATTTATGGCAAGTTCTATGCTGCATAAAAAATATGATCTCGAGCTGCTTCCAGGATGAAGTAGTTTGTGAAGCACAACCTACGTTAGTTGGGACAGCGAAGCATGACCCAGGGAAAACAGAGCCGATGACGAACTTGCGGACCCCCACCAATCAGTCATTTTGCATTGTATAAATTGCTAAAAATAACTTTGTTCTCCACTCACAGACCATACGGTTCCTCGCTCACAACTGGCTACCCGTAGGCAACAAGTTTGAATGGCCACACGTGTGCCAAGTAACGTAACTTACTAGACAGAACATACTACTTGCGAGGTGGCTGGAGAATCTTCGACAGCCCAGGGCCGGTCTCGCTCTTCTTCGGGCTGGTCCGGTAGGAACATCATAAACAAACGATTTAGCTGGGTTCAGTCGATTCTTGCGTTTAAACTGCAGTAGTATGCAAATGAATGCAGTTCGCGAAGCTTATCCTCCTATCCATCAAGTATGTATGTGTCTGATTTTTGCTTTGAAGAAATTGCACAGAGTGTTTCACAGCCAATATTTTATCCTCCACATAGTTGCCTATTTTGGGAGATTCTGAAAGCATCGTTGTCTTTGCTGCAACTCGCCTCAACCATTTGGTGACTATCCCTCCGGGTTACAATCTCAACATGCAAACCAACATCATTTTTGCCCATGACGATGCCTAATTTTCCAATAAAATGTCAACGAAGGAAATGTAGACACAGTCAATATCTTGGAGGTAACAAATCTTTTTTGAACATATTCATCATCTTCCTGTCTCTGCTCAAACAAGTGTTTGTGAAACCATGTGGTGCAGGATGTCATCTCCGAAATGAATGGCCAATGGAAACAAAGCGTGAGAGTCTACAGTTCCTTCTTCTTAAAGATGTTTTTATCAATTGTTGAAAACCGGTATCAGTTGTTTAAGTCCCAGTTGCCCTCTTGACCGCGGCATGAACAAGGTCACGTGGGTTTTGCTGATCCACTGTAAAGACGAATGTTCTTGATTGTCGTCAGTTTCTTCTCAGAGTGGCTAGAGATGTTTGCGGTTAACAGAGCTCCCACTGCCGAAACGACATCTATTCTTGGTGGGCTGCGTAAGCCGTTTGGAGCTCAGGAGATCCTGGTGACAGCTCAGCTCAGCTTTCGCTTCTCAATCCTTTCAAATTTTTAATTGTCTAAGAATAAAACTAGGAACAATCGATCAGCTGTAGCGCCCTTACTGTGCCTAGCTGCCATGCCACTCGAAGAAAGCACGAGGGCTGGGATACTGCCAGGTTGCCCAAGCCTAGACAGGGAAAGTCGAGAGGCAGAGGTCGGGTTCGAACCACTGATCTACCGGTCAATAGATTCGCGCTCTAACCACTTGAGGCATCTCGCCTAAGAGGAAGTTATGAAGCAGAGTTTCGAACACCTTCGAGCTTACATGATGGCATGCGAACTTCCACCCCCCTCCCTATGAAGAGCTTTGGTGACGTTGACAAATGTGGACAACCAAGCTCTCATCGGACAGTCTACAGTGCTTCTCTGCTAACTGAATCAAACACTGACAGATTGCACAAGCAGACCACAGAGTGGTTGAGTCCGCTCACGAAATTTCGTCTGGATTTGTATTGAGGCAAGAAATAGGTCAGTTGTATTTTCACACCGCAGTTCTATGTTGTTTGCCCAGAAAAAACTTGACCAAAGCTCTAAGCATCACTCCATCACTTACTTCGGTCCGATATAAATTATCGTGAGCACGATCCACGTCACCAAAAACATGAGAATCGAGATAGGCAGGGCGAATGCCATCCAGGAGCCGAAATTTAGACCAGTCATTTCACCGTAACGACTGAGTAAAATGAAAAAGAAAACGGCAATTCAACAAAGTTGTACATTCTCCGACCCACTATGCGTTACGAATACTTTCCAATCGATTGTTTCGAACTCGTGATATCAATGAAGTTAAAGTTGATCGATCATCGTTTAACGGCATGTGGTCACAAGTAAAGTTGAAAAATAGATGCTGAATGAGTCTGAGGACACTGTAATCATTGACTCCTGCTTACTTATGTGTAAAAACATTTGCACTTGGACGGTTACCATCCAAATCTCATGTTAGCTCAGTCGGAGGAAATATTTTCAAAAATTTGGCCAAGTCAAGGTCAGTTTCGCCACGCGGAAACAATGACCGCTGTGCTACAACGGAAGTGTGACAGTTTCAGATGAGACAGGATGAAGAAGTCGAATGACCACCTGAACTGGTGTGACGGTGTAGACTACTGCTGGAGCATGCGAGTAGCCTATGGTCTAGTGTCCAAGCTCCGTCCCCGCATCTGATGCAAAGTGAAGATTGTTACGGAAACTATGGGACCTTTTTTCAGTGTTTGTTTACTATTCTGCAATAGTCAAAGAATATTCAGGAAAGTTCAAGAGGACGCGTGAGAATGTTCAGTTTTAAAACATATGTGCATATAAGATATTTACTTTCGTGTCTAATAGCTTATAACTGTTCAGTTCGTGTTTCCCGACAAATGGCTTCTCAGGGAAGAGCTTTCCTCTGTTCACTGATAGGATATCGGGGACCATTAGGAAAGTGAGTCAGTTACAGATCGTTTATCACACGGGTTCATCGGGATAAGGCATTAGAAAATGGGGACTCCGAAGAGGTACCCAGGTGACAAACTTCTCTGGACATAACGTAGATCCGTGTCCCTCAGTTAGTGACCGAGCATTTTACTGGGTGAACTGCTGTGGACGTTTCCTGACAGTGAACTTACTCATTTGCGTCTTACATTGACTGGCTGCATCTGTGTCCAATTGTAGCCTTTAGCTCTCGAGTTTTCTTGATTATCCACTTATTGAGCAGCGCGTGACCCACTTTCTTTGCCATCTGTGCTCACTGAGGGAAAATAATTTCAAACATAGACTGGGAATTTTTCAATCAACAGCTCTCGTCAAACTCGACGGATGTGTGAATACTCATGCGCCTTTGTGAATATACTACTGACAACGTACAAGTAGACGACAAATTATAGCTAGACTGTAGTTACCTGTTTACTTGTCCGAAGAATATTGCATTCGGACCTGTGCCCGTCACCGTGGCCAAACCTCCGCATGTCGACGCGTAGCAGACTGCTAAGCTTAGTCCAGTATTGAATCCGCGGAGATTAACGTAGCGCATTGATTCCTGATCTAAAGATTCCGGGTCAACCTTTGAATCAATAGGCGAGGGGACGTGCTCAACTGTCAGGGCCTGATTTCCGACTGAAGCGACGGGTAATTTGTCTCTGGGCTCTGTAACTTCGGAGTCTCGTTGACTGTCCAAACATTCACTGCCCAACATGAAGGGAATCGCCAAAAGTTAAGATAGTAACTGTAATGATTACTACTGTCAAATGGACTGTTCGCTGAATAAAACAGACTCGGATCTACGGAAGTACAGATGCCAAGTCTCTGTTAGCTGGTAAGTGTATCAATGACGTCGCATTCTTTTTTTCGTTGGAATTCTTCTGTACGGGCCACATCAGGGGAACGACCACTTGAACACGCCCCAACAGACCGGTCAAAATCGTCCCTGCTGAGGGGCAGACTCTTCGTGCAGTGAATCGCAACAGGTCAAAAGAAGTGTGGTTCTCCCACAGACGCTGAAACTATCCTAGGTTTATCGTTCAGCGCTTTCGTTTTTATCTTTTAAAACTCTAAGTGATTCACCGATTGTTATCAAACCTACAGTGGAATAGAATGGTTTCATCCGCTTCTAGCTTTTAGAATGCGTCAAAACGTTGCTCATGGATATGGTAGTCATTTAAAAAAAAAGCCTGAAGAATTAACAATGCTAGGTGAGATGCACATGCAATAAGAGTCTGTGTTCATAATCATTTTATTACATCCTGAGTCGGTTTGCTCCAAAAATCCGTTTATCCCTAAGTAGTAAAACTATTGACATTAGAAGTTCTAAAATGCACAGGCACTTACCTTACGCTTTCGACGAATTTGGTTTCATTCAGTTCTCGAATGGCTACAAAAAGTGAGAGGAATTTTGAGCAGGAAGCTCATAGTGAAATGCTTAGTCTGGTATCAAAAAGCAAGGATTTCCACGTCATTTCCGCATATGTTTTACGTAGCCTCAACTTGATTTCAGCTTCGGCTTTTTGTCAATCCTCCTTTTTATCTCTTCCAATTGGGGCCGTTGATTGTTGTTACCCTAAGTGGGTAGGACCTGTTTACGAATCGGTTACGTACTCTTCTTCCGCCCAAACCATGAGAACGTAAGTCACGTAGAATAGTAACGATTCAAAGTTTTTGAAAGGCTGGTCACCTATCATTTGTCATTGGCTGAAGCGAAAGTTGGATCCAGAACTGTTTAACTCATCTCCACGTTACGTCTTCAAGGGTGAAGCGATCGCCCTCCTTGTCTAGACGTAATGCACTACTCATAAGGTTGCTGAGAACTCTCCATCGGAGAATATTCACCAACCTCATGAGCAGTGTATTACGTCTATACAAGTTATTGCGATATTTCGAATATCGTACCAACCTAAACATGAGGTAGCCTGATGCAGATTCAGTTGAAGGAAATCATCACAAACAGGAGTTTCGGCTGGTTTGAGTTGAGAGTCCATTAAAAACCAAATTCGCACGCAAACAAGAGTATTTGGCGGATTGCCCCCGTTGTTTCGATTGCATTATGCAGAGAGTAAAAAATGAACATCAACTTAGTTTCAGGTAGGATGGGAAGTGTAGAATTTCAGTCATATTATGCTGAAAAGCAGCGAAGAACTGTACACCAGTAAGACGAGGTTTGTTAATGATGCCCAACAAGAGTGAAGCAAGTGTACAGGGTTTCTTGGCTTTCTGTATTAGATTTGTTCCCTTTACAGGACAAAGTCGTGGCTGAAATTTCCAAGGTTACTCGTACTATCAAGAAACTGAAAGTAGCCCGGGAAGAAAAAGGATTCACAATTTCTATGAACTATTCCTTTAAGAAGCCGTTGCTCGAAAAGTCACTCAGTACGTGACCAGGTGACTTAAATTTCATTACTGAGGGATGAGTAGCGCTCCATTCCGTCTAAGTGCGACGTAAGCAAACTACTGATTAGCTGCTTATGACTGAGTAGTATAGCATTTACCTAATAGCCTGGAGATTGTGAGCTTGAATCGCCCTAGAGGTCTATAAAATGCACACTTTCAATGATTCTTAACAAAGATGAAACAGCTGTACAGAGCTTCTTGCCTTCTTGCATAAACTGGCTTCATTTAGAAGACAAACCCTCTATCATTAGTTTCAAACTACCTCATGCTACCGGGAATTTGTAGAATCTACCTTGTATAATGAAATGAAATGCTAAACGTGAGTACCCTCAGAAGGGAGTCATCTGTCTGTGTGCTCTACCCTAGAAAATGCACAACAGCTCTCCCCGTTACCCACACTTCATTTGCATTCATTTGAGCAGAGATCACTTCAAAAGAATACATAATAACTTGCCTTACCCCGATGGTCAGCCTTGAGGAGAGTGCGATTGACACAAGGATTATAGCAAATGCAATGACTGGGTTTGAAGGACAGAAATCAAACTGGTTCACCAGAAATAAACCAGCTCATACTTTCCCATTCTTTTGAAAAATCCATGACCCACTGCATGTGAACGATATCTCAGATATCTCAGATATCGCTCACCCGACAACACAGACAGGCAATTTTTGATAAACGGAACCACTGTGCCACGTAAGCACAACCCAGTTGGTCTTCATCGAATCTCAAAACGTGATCGAAAGCATTCGGATTGAGGCTTATAGACTGCGGTTTAGATCTATGAGGTAGTGTAAGTAAACTAAAACTGTAGGTCAGTCTGCTCTCCACAGACAATGTAAAATCATGAGCAGAATATCATTAGTAGGCCGTTTAATATGATGTCCACTAAAAGTCGGTTTGACCACATGACACACCTCCTGGTTGAGAAAAACAGCGTGTGAGACGAAGGTTTTTACATCCATGTGCAACTGTTTTGGTCCGTACACGTCTTTGTTTGCCACAAACCTTGGAAAGTTCACCCTCCATTTTTCACAGTCGGGGAACGCCAAATCGAGGCAATATACGGTAGCTTATTAGACCTAACTAACACGGTTGGATGAGAAACACATCTAGGTGCTTCATGTTTTTCCACAGGATGTCTTCCAAATTCGCACCCTCGTTGGTCGGGTCCCGCGTGATCCGAAATGCGGTACGAATTATTCATTGTCAAATGTGCCTAATTGCAAATAGCACCGTCGGATAATGGAGAACAGAAAAATATAAAGGTGTTGTCAAAACAGCACACATACACACACGCACACACACTAATTGCCGTCAATGAGGAGTTGGTTTAGTGCGAAAGATCAAACAACTTGCAGGTTGTTCTTGTTAACACACCTTTGTGACATCTGGTAGGGTATTAATGAAGGTACCTCAGGTGAATGCATTAGAGAATGGTGCAGTCGAGAAAGCTGGTGTGGCAAGAACGTCAGAAAAACAAGTGGCATGACGCCAGTCATATGGAGAATGTTTTTCATTAGGTTTTGCGCGGATTGCAAGTGGAGGTGGGGCTATTTCTGGAGCGATTTTGCATATTTCCGTTGGCTTTTTGAGAATGACGGTTGGAGTACGATGGCGTATATCAGTAAATTGAGTTATTCATTCGCCTTTAGGATAGATTAGTTAACTGACGAACCAATAAACTTATAGCTAATGGGAAAATATTGGAATTTCATACTTGCAAACGTTTCGTCACCAAAAGAGATAATTAGCTGCGCACTGATGATGTCTTCTCCCTTGGTGAAGTAACGCTTGTAAGTAAATTGCTAAGCTCAGCGGACGGATCAACAGCCACCTGATCAACAACCAATTAACGCAGCCGAGCTACCCATAATTCAACACAGAGATTTAAGCTAGAAATCTTCCGGATAGTAGTTTCAACGCCGGGTAGCCAGCGTCACGATTAACTTGTACCAGATAAGTTGAAGTGCCATTGATCCTTTTTTCATATAGATGAACAAGTGATCTGGTATTTCTTGTCTTTGAAAAGTGAATTTTCAGGATCAATCTTACCTGACTGCGGAGACGTTTTCTTTTGTGAATGGACTTCTCAGACCACGACCCATTCAGGGCATATTCTCAGTTAATCCCATCAATTGTTCTGGTTGCTGTGAGACATTTTTGATGTTTAGGGTGCTAATAAAAAGCCAGAGCTTTTGTTACTTTGCCGTTTAACAGTTCTAATGAACATAGAGAACCTCAGCTGTGAGGAGCGTTTGATGTCCTGTGGTGGAGTTTAGACTAGCTGTTTGAAGATGACACAACTTTGACAGGATCGTCTCTGTTTATTACATGATCAGTTCCCAGTAGGTTGTTGGAAATAGCACTTCGATTGGTCTGGGAATTTCCAGTTGTGTTATGGATGGATGCCTCGCTGTTCGACCCACAAAGTCTGCGGGACACCCGCAGACATAAAAATGAGTCACCATAAATGAGTTGTGGATCGCTACCTTCTCCTCATGTTTCACACAAATCAAGGGGGAACTATAGAAGTTGATATTCAGGTTTGTGGCACAAGATGTTTGGGCGGGAGTACTCTTGAGATGACGCGTTATGGATAGGCAAGATGTATCACTTTTGAACGACAAAGGCAGGAAAAAAACTGTTTTTTGTGTGCTAGGGAACACTTTATCTTTCGAATAGGTCGGAAGAAATGT
The DNA here is from genome assembly GCA_004794785.1 of Opisthorchis felineus. Taxonomy (NCBI): domain Eukaryota; kingdom Metazoa; phylum Platyhelminthes; class Trematoda; order Opisthorchiida; family Opisthorchiidae; genus Opisthorchis; species Opisthorchis felineus. Next base: position 612,286 of record SJOL01009700.1, on the reverse strand, counting down.
TTAGAAATGAATTCCTCTGGGCAGCCACTTTTCCGTAAAGTCATGACTATTTTAGTCAGTTCATTCTTCAACACGTCTAAACTAAAAATTTTCTGACCTCGGTGAATCGGAGTTCGTATCAGGTCCGTTTGTGACAGACAGATCTATGAAAATGTGACTTTCCGGTAGACTGTCTGCTGGAACGTGCCATCACTGGCCTGATAAGCGAAAGGTGTTCCCGTTTTCCTGCTTTGGTGTGAATGAGATGACTGGATGGGTACAAGTGAGCGCATTTGAGCTGGTAAGTTTTTTTGGACCACAGGTCAATATAGTGCACGTATCGTCCAGATAACGGTTGGAAGTTTATCTTTCTTAGACTTTGGCGAGGTGTGTTTGAGTTATGCCATAAACTGTTCACCTGCAGCATGTCTGTGGGTGAGCGCATAGCAAAACCCATCATTTTGTCTGTCGACACCCCACTGAAGTTAATCTGGGGATTAGGCATCGATCTAGCGTTGCGTAATTCTCCAAGTCACCAAACAAACCCTGTCACATGGAACGCATGACCTAGTTAGTTTACTTTGTATTGAATGGGGGACTTCTATTTTGAAATTGCTAAATTTTTATTGGTCACACAATGTAGGTCAGATCACAGTTACGTAACGGGGGTTCCATAGGATGTGTTGAGTGCACAGTTGCGTGGTAAGTCGATAAATGTAGCACATGAAAAAAGATTGACATGAACGTCACTCACCAACCTCTATGGCATCCATACTGATGATCACGGCTTCCACGATGGTGATCATCATGGCCGTCGTGGCCGTGTTGCTCATCCACATTGACAGAAACCACGTGGGTAGCATGACGCCAAGCATTAGCCTAGAAAAAAACGAATGGAAAACAGCAGTGGTCAGTACACGTTATCGACAGGCTAATGATGATAGGCATCTACTTGCAGTAACCGGGGCACGCTCAAGCATTACCTTGAATATACGTGGTACTCACATTTTGGGATCACTGCCCACGACCTTGAGAACCGATAGTGCGATACGCCGATGCAGATTACGGTGCTCAATAGTGCAAGCGACGAAAAGCCCTCCGACGAACAACATCACAGTGTCCTTTGAATACAAATTGCAATGAAAACAGCGATATCAATTTTTTTTTTCAAAAAAATAATTCCAGTAGGATAAACGGCGGAGAATACAACCTACTAAGATCTGAACTGAGTGAGGTTCAGTAAGCCATCCTACAATTTGCTGCAACAGCCCATGTAGGTCCCGAAAAAAATGCCATGATTAGTCTGGGTTCGTGCCTTGCATCTGTGGAAATATCACACTGTGCAGAGCAATCGGCTTGCACAACCGGTCAGTGAAAAACACGTTGGTTACATACTTATTCAAGCGGTAATGACCACCAGGTCATGTTTGTTAGACCGATGATGTTTGTTAGATCTGTGGACTTTACAAGCTATTTCGGACAGGAGAAAAACGCCCGGCTTGGGACTCTGAATGCATGACCGTGATGCGTTTCAAGGAGACTGCCTCCAGGTGTGAATACTTACGTTGAAATAGGGATCCTGTTTTGCATGCTGGGGCATCCAACCTTGGCGAACAGAACGGATGCACATTATTGCTCAACTCCAAATGGCATTGCATTCAAATTTGTCGTGAAACGTCAATGACGTTGTTGTCTGTTCTGCTCGGTGTCCCAACGGACGACGTGAGATAATCATCGGAACTAGTCTGTACGCTGGAGCCATACGATAGTCTCGTGTTGAGCGTATGATTGATTTCGCCATTGGCCTCTGCCATATCATACTCGTTCGTAGTCAAAGAGAGTTTTCGCCGCAAGGGTAGACCCCAGAAGTTGCAGTTGATTCATCCCACAGGCCATATTGGTCTATTCTTGGCTGTAATTGGTAAAGGTCGAACTCTTATCGAACGACATCGATGGTTTTTCTGCGTTCGGTCCGACAAAACTTTATTTACTGAGACCTGCCTAGGCCACTGCAGGGTCTTTTTTCTTTTGCACCGGATAGGACACAGAGGACTGTCAGAATGGTGGCTAAGGCCTTCCATACACGTTGAAACACTATGTATATTCCCACGAGTCAATGAACCAGGCTATCCAACCACAAGAGACTTACTGTATAATGGCCTGTTGGAAATCGGCCGGGCAGCACCCGACGTATCTTGGATCGCACAATGGCCTCACTCACTGTAACAGGTAGAGTGCTGGTAAAAATTAACAAGTCTATGAGTGGTACCAGACAAAACCGACGCTTTCACAGACCTAGATGAAACTCGTATGACAGTGAACGTGTAAAAAGCTGGTGAAACGGCGCCGATGGAACAAAGTACGACGGTTTGCCTGGTACTGGACCATCGAGTGGAGATAGGGGTGATGTGTGGGAAGTGTGATTAAAACAACAGCGAGCTCGCACATCCTTCCAGTGCTTTTACCGCTACTCGTAACAAATGTGTCTACTCTTCCTCTCACGAAATCATGCCCTGAAAAGGGGCAATTTCAGCAATTTACGAAAGCTTCTTGATGTAAATCAACCAGAAGGCCCTCAGGTTGTATGCAAAAATAACAACTAGCCGTCAATTTCTCCGGGGTTGCTTCTCAAACTCGTTCAAGTTGTTTGACTGGCACAAGTGAGTTTCCTTGATCTAGTTCCGTGGATGTGCTGTTTCAAATATCCCCGAAAAGAAAGCGCAGGGACACGAATGCAGTGGAATAGCCGGCTGCTTAAACGACCCTTCTTGGCTGATAAGTGGAGTTCCGAATGTTTCTCTGATACATTTGGGTATATGGTATGATCAATGCGGTGGGACACCATCTTGTTGAAACCAAACAGCATTTGTTGGACCCATATCCAGCAGGGGAAATACCTTCTGTTGTAACAGGTGTTTGTATGGCGATGTTGTGAAATATAGGTAGCTTGGGTGCGCTGCTCCCGAGGTGGTTTTCGCATAATTTTATTGGTCAACCTGAAATCTGGGTTGCGTTATGATCTCACTTCATTGAATCTGGTTGGTTCGCAGGGTGCCTTCAATTCGACATATCTGTTTTACGCTTGTGATTGGACCGTTTCCTCCTTTCTTTGTGGTCTAATTTTGTCCCACTGTATTGGTATTTTTAGTAGCTTTCTCTGTTTTTTCCGATTGGTCCGCTGGTTGTCGTTAAGTTGTTTGGTTTCCCATGTGGTTCAGAGTCCCGCAACTGTGCAATTCTTTTGTTCGTGGGGTCCAACAGGTCGGGTGAACATCGATCTGTTTATTGATCATTTTTTGTGTGGAGTACCACGCGTCAGTAAACTCACGCTCCCATTTTGTTCTTGCGTGAGCAAGTATTTGAACATTACCCCATCTGAAATGATGTAATTCTCTGTCTTCGTGAACTGAAACAAGTGACATCGGGTCATATCTTCTGCTGACAAGCTTGTGTTCGTGTATTTTCTTTCAGTCTGGCCAACATAGTGTCTGTCACAGTCGTCACATTGAGGTTTGTAGATCACGCTGCTTCTTCATAGCATCCAACCTTCCCTTTGGTTTCGAGTGGGTCATGAAGGCTGCCGTTATTCCACGTTGCCGTAAATATCTTGCAGACATTTCCACGATGTTTTTAGTATATGAAAGAGTAATCCAAGTTTGTTGACAAAGTAGCCTGGCGTTGATTTCTCAAGCATCTCCGGAATGAAACTGCCACTATTTTGGACTACCTATAGGGCCATCGTTCTTCTTTCGTCTTTGACTCTGTTTTGTTGAAGTGCGTCTCGATTCGCTTGTTAGAACACAACTTCGTTTATGACAGTTCGGATGGTTGTTGAATTAGTTCAGAATCTGGTCCTCGTATGTTCTTTCCTGCATACTTCATTTTGAAGTTGCCCGTCTGTTGTCCTCATGACGAACACATGTAAGAACGCCAGTTT
>SJOL01009700.1:569530-596176 GCA_004794785.1 Opisthorchis felineus | reverse complement strand
TACTCCAAATCCCATTGGTCCGTGGCTCGTAGTGCTGTGATCTTTAGTGAAAAACGTGAAAATGTGAAAACTCAAGGGTTGAGAATTTGGTCAGTTGGTGGTATTCCTTAGTGCGATCATAAAACTTGTTTTCAGGTAAACAATGGCTCTCTTCCATAGGTGGCACCCCCCACTGCGTGTGCCTGTTGTTGTAGGCGTGTTTGTTCCAACTTTTAACTTGATATTCAATTTACAATGACAAACCCTAAATGAATCTGACTCGGAGAAAAACAACCCACATGCAGTTAACTGCAGCGTTAACTTTAAAAGTGAATTCAACTGGTGAGAAAGTTTACCCAAAACCTCCCTAAACTGACTGCATTGGATCGGTTCCCTAAAGTTCTGGTTGCGAAGTAACATCGACTGTCTATTCGAATACTTTCATTTCAAGAAGAGCTACTGAGTATCCTTCGGCAGTGACTGTTCTCCATCATCTCCGTCAGTGACCATTGTAAAGCGGCTTTTCTCGGCCAACCGTTAATTAGAACCTCATTTTCATAGATATGATCCCATATTGGTCACAACAAATGATTGTAGGTGAAGATATTTCATGCCAAATCTACTAAGATAACCTTGAGAACTCTCTGACTTAGTCTCTTAGCTTTCTGTTAGTCTATCAAAACGTTATCCACATCAGCCATCATTCAATCGACTTAACCACTGTGGGTTTTTATGATCTACAAAAAGTTGGTCGAGGGATCAAGATGACTAACCTTCATGTATGCAGGACATATTTTGGATGATGGAATTAGTCCAAGAACCGGGGCCAAAAAGACGGGGAAGAGTGCGGTGACATAAATCGGGATGACCTCCGTCAACCAGTAGCCAGCCATGAGAAGTAGGATGTATGCGGCTCTGCCGGGCTGTTCAGGGAATGATAAACAGTGAAAATGCTTTCAATCGGAAGTAAAGTGAGCAGCAACGGAGAGGTGAATCAAAATGGAGTAAGCCACGACACATACTGCGCAAAACTGATGGGCTTCTAATCTCATAAACACGGTGTTTAGTCCTAGCAGGCAGACTACCGTGAGACGCTCTAGAACGAGATTCTTTGAACTGGAAAAAGTTATTGGTTCTGAGTCCAGGCCGCTCAGTCTGTTCTTTTCAGACCCGTCGTCGATAAAGTGACCATTTTTCAGATCGCGTAAGTGTTTGCTAGGATGTGGTTTTGTCAGTGGCCTACTTCCAAAGTACAGCTATGGTATATGGGGTAGGATTACGTAGTTTCGGGAAGCCTCACGTTCAATCTGGCACAGGTACAGTGATTGTCTGTTTGTTTGCAAATATGATTGGTTGAAACGGTTCAGTGGTACCGAGCACACCAATATGAACAACTTTCTCCGGGTTCGTGTTATCTTTAGTATCGTAAAGGTGGGCACAACCAAGTTCCTAGACAGCTTTGAGCTCCGGCAGCTTTGTCTGGGCTAAAGGGAGCCACCTAGTCGTTTGAAGCAGTTTTCCGAACTCTGACACAAATAGATGAGCAAAGAACCATTGTTTGATAACACGAAAAAAGTCCCATCAGTTTTCTAGCCGACGTAGTCCACAGAATCAGTCTCCATACTGGACTGCAGTCTATCTGTGACACAGTGATCTACCACAGCCATCCACGACAGATAATAAGAACGAATCTGAGGCTAAGGACTCATGTCGAACACCTTGGAAGCACAGAACTCCAAGAAAGCCTAACTACGTACAAGTGAATTTAGGGAGTTCAATGGAATTTGTACCACTGAACCCTTTTCTTACCCATTTCATCAGATGGGCTGCAGGCAGCGTTTTGCCCAACACCAGACACGATTACGTGGCACAGTAGAGTGTAGTAGAGTAGAGTATTTTGCAGCCTAATGTGGTTATGTATAGTGAAGCAAAATATACCGTAGCACGGTGCAACACATTACAATAAATTATAGTCCAATATAACGTGCTATGCTATATTATAATATATATCACTGTAGTATAATACAGTATAGTATAGACAGTATGGTACAGTATAGCATAGTCTGGTGTAGTATAGTGGTGTAGTGCGGTGTGGTATGGCATAGAATAGCATAGCATAGTAGTAGAGCATATTAGACCATAATAGCAACTCATAATGACACTATGAGTTGGTCTGGTATAGTGCAGAAGAGAGCAATACAGTGTGATATAGCACACGGTATACTGTGCACGGTAGTGCATTTTAGTGCTACGCGGCACACCCAATTTGACTGGTTTGTATCAAACACAAGTGTCTCGAAAAATAATAACGGTGAACATTCTTGATATCTTGTTTAGTTTAAGCCTAAACGACTGCGACTGCTCGTTTCTCATGGTTTTCTACTCCTACGCAGCCTGCTTGCTTGATTTTGATCACCTTTTTTTAAAAGTGAGGGTAAATCGATATACACCCAGGGTGATCAAACAGCAAACACTTTGGAGATAAACCGTTATTTAGAAATGAGTTACGCAGGCTCTTCTGAGATATTTTACATACTTAGTCGGGGCTGATCCGCCACATAGCGCGGGCGTTCCAGGAGATGACTTCTCTCTTCGGAGGAATGAAGGCAGCTGCTTTATCTACATAAATGAGAAATTCGTAATAACGACTTGTAAAAAGCTTACAACCCCAATAGGACACCTGACCATTCGGTTCCAGGTCCAGGATGCTAATGACGTCATGGGATAATTTTGTCTAAATCACAGCACATCTAACTACTGGTCGCTCAGATGGTTTTTGCAGCTGCTAAGCAGGCAACAGCTGATCTTTTTAATGAGCCTGGGAAATAGTTAATAAAAATTTCGTTACCACACCAGGAAACATCACTCGTAGTCGATTGGATGGGCACTATCTCCTTAACTGCTTGTGTTTATGTGCTCTTCGAAACTGTGGTTTCTCTTACTGTTATTGATCCTTCGGTGACTTTTGTTACGTTGTGGTCCGTGTTCTTCACGTGCGATTGGACCATTGAATAATAGCTTTTGCAGGATTTAAGCTCCTGTTCTGATTGGTCAATTTTCAGTCTGTGCTGCGTTGTGGTTCATCTTCGTTAACACTAATCACCTACCAGGTCCACATCTGTTTTTGGTAGTTTTCCTCTTTTAATTTGTTTTTGCGTCCTCAAATTATGTTGCGCCGCTGTCTGACGTTCTCGATTTTAGTTTGTTGCCTCCATTTACCTCTGGTCTTCCTTCCTGCACTGCGCAAATACCCTGTGCTTGATTGTTAATTATATGCCTTCCTTTGCTAGGCCACTCTGATTTCTGTGTCCACTGTGGCTCTCCGGTTTGTTAGTTGTGTATTCCGGTCAGGTGGATTGATCTTTTAGCTTGTAAATGGCCTACTTATTCTATAGTGGTCTGGATTTTGTATATTTTGGGATATCTTGTTCCTGTTGTTTGGTAGGTTGTTCCGATTCCAATGTTCGCTGATGGATTTCTTCAGTGGAGCGTCATGCTCCTATGATCTACGTTTCTTCTTTTCTTGCTTGGGACAGCATGTGAAAGCTGCCCCGGTGGAAGTTCTCTCCATCCTGAAGTTAGGACACGGAGACAAGTGGAAATTGACCTATCCGTTTGTGTCCACCCTACCTTGGCCGACCAATCCAGTACCGATTGACAATGACAGCTCCTGTACATATAGGAATGAAGCACTAGTAAGGGCCGATTTCTGGTCATCAGTATGGCAGTACCGAGAAACCGCAGCCTCTGACTTGTTTAGCTTTCTGCTGAACTGCAATTGAAGTCAAGCGGTGCTAAAGGACTGATAAACACAGTACAGCACGTGTTGAGGTTCCCGATAGGGAACCCTGAGTCACTTGTAGGTTTGACGATCCGAATATCAAAAGGAAGAATTGGGTTCGAAAGTCTACGGCGTCAACAAGTGCGCAAATCTGTCACTGACCGGCACAGTGCAGTGTCAAGGTCAGCCTAACAAACAACAGCGAGCGGAGTGTTGGCTCTGTAGTGTGGGTTGCGGTCGTCGTATCCGTGACCAGTCTCGCGATCCTGATTGGCGTTGCGATCACAGGGAAATCATGACGGAACAGGTCAGGACAGGCTCAGCAAATGGGGCACGAACATGAGTGGGCTGGTAGGTCACCTGGACACGTTCACACACATACGCACATGCGAACATACCAGTGTCGGAACATGCGACCTTTTAGGCAAGGTGAATTGTGGGAATGGATGAGCAAAACAAGTGGAGATTAAAAGTACATGGGCGGAGTAAGCAAATGCATGGAGGAATTATCATGGTGTCAAATTATATTCAATAGCCCGTTTGTTGGTCTGTTCGCCGGGCCTGGCAGTTGGATTGCAAACGCTCTATCACCAATCGGGGTGACATCGTCAGTGTGGGCTTGGTTGCTAAGCCCAACAAACAGACCAACAACCAAGCGGCGCACCCAAGCTACCTATATTCAGCAGCGTCGCCAACTGCACAGCCCAGAAGGTGAACCAGATCCCGCAGTCTTCCCACTGTCAATGTACCCCGGATCTCGTGATGAGAACTGTAAGACCTGTCTAGGTGTGAGTCTCCCACGCTGCTGGTCAGGTAATGGCAGCTGAACCCTAACACTCGTGTGATGCGCACCACCGATTCCCACAAAGTTGAAACTGGTAGATCCCTCATATTTTCAGGAGGGAGTGACTTCACTTGCCGGGTGAACACTTCCGCTTTCTTTATCTTCGTCCGTGCAAATGATACTTAGCAGATAGTAGAGGCAACATCAAACACCAGTGTAACGACGTATACTACTGATGAATCGTGCGAGTAATATCCAGTAAAGCAGTTTAAAGCCCCGTCCTTGCATTTCATCGAAAGTTGATTTGGAAACTACTGAACCGTTTCACAGCTCTTGTCCATTAATGTTAAATATTCAAACTATGTTCAGACGAGGAGGACGCTTGAAGGGGTTGACTTTTTTGGAGACTGTGCAGATGAGGTCTTTGATTTTGCTGTCTAATTCATGTTTGTCAATAAACTCCACCCTCCAAGGTGCTTCTTCTTTCACCAGTATCCTCTCGACGTCATCTGTTGATGCGAAGATGAGAGCATACGTACTCTACTGAGGCTTGTTGGCGTTGGTTATTGGTCGGAAAAATTCAACTGTAAGGGTGTGTTGTACCGATCCGACAGGAGCTTTCCCGTTGAAACAGCGATCAATATCATCCCCACTCAATTCCTTTTCCCCAAATATCAAGCTGCACGGATTTCGGGTACACCAAACAGTGGAGTAAGCAATTGTACTGGAGGTGCTGGTGTTGTCAGACTCATCCGTAGTCAAGAAGGCATACTTTCAGTTCATTCCGATTGCTTGCATATGAAAGACTCAGGATTGCGCTGTACACGTGATCTTATAATGAGTGGGATTTTAGTTTGCCTGTGACAAGGAAGCAACATTTACGCACCATTTTCCGCTTTCAATCTGTTGAGCACTTTATCTCACATTGGTCTTACTGGTAAACGTACCATCTGATCAATCGAGTACTATATAGTTCTTAATAAAGTTAAGTAAATTGTTGTGAAATACACTCATTTGCACACCAATCTGGTTTACCTGGGAGGCTAACCTGAATACCAGCTGAAACTCTTGTTTATGAGATTCTTCAGCTGAATGTGATGCACAAAAACCGCCTCATGTTTCAGTTGGCATCGCATTACGCTTTCCAGACATGATATACTACTCATAGGTTTGCTGGAAACTCTTCGACAACCCATGACCGACTTTGTCCTTCCACTTCGGGCTTATCAGGCGGGTGCAGTCCCAGAGTTTCCGTCAAGCTTATGTTCTACTTGAACCCAAATTGCACGAAATTCGCGCAATACAACACATTCACTTGAAGGATACCATAAACAAGAGAATCAGCGGGGATTCAGTTGCTTCTCCCGTGAAAATCAGATTGGTGCGCAACCGGGTGTATTTCGCGAATTTTGCACAATTTGGGTTCAAGTGGAACACAGGGTTGACGGAAACTTGCGCCTACCTGATGAGCCCCAAGATAGTCATAACCGGTCTTGGGCTGTTGAATGCTTCTCAACAACTCTGAGTAGCCTGTGTAACCCACAGTTTTCAAACAAGTGCGCGGATTAGTTTTCTGGTTAGCCCTCAGACAAGGCTGGTGACCGTTGGGTGAAAGCAAGCAATTTGAGTCTCTGAATTTTGTGTGCATAACACTCCTGGTCTAACAGTCCTGTATTTGGAGCGATGCTTATTCCTGGCACTCGTAATCAACTTTTGGGAAGCGCAGAACTCCAGTTTTGTTCTCATCAGAACGCATCAGCAGCCCTCCCATGAAGTGGATTCTGGACCGCGAGGTTCTACGAGGCCTATGTAATATAATCACTCGGCCAGTGCAGACTGGTGAAATTAAACCTATTCAAAATCAAACGACTTGATTCGAGTAACTCTTCTGGTTGTCACGTAAATGAAAACACGGTAGAAAAACACACAGGCGTTCTTGTTTCAGTATACCTATTGTGAAGATGATGCGCACCGAACCGTGTTTAGACCGAATGACGTAATGAACCCATTTTGGGTGAGAAATGACGGGTATCGGGGGACACAGTAACAAAAGGTACAATAGAAAAAAACAATCTACGCATTCCGGTAAGTGATGAATGGCAGAGACGTCGACTGATTGACTGACAGTTTGATGAAAGCAAACCTCATCTGAAACTGATGAATGTGAATTCTACACCAGCAGTCGGCCGATGATGACGTCGAATTAATGGGTGTCTGGTGCTCATGCGTAACACTGAGAAGTGAATATTGGAATCACATAATCGATTCTTACACATCCAATTTGTGAACTTCATTTAGAATAAACAACTTCATGAGAAATGGGCCACACCCTTGTGAGATAAAATTTGCTTCGCTACAAAACGAAAGACTTTGCGGCTATCGAACAGTTATCGGAAGCCGATGACCAGTTAAATTAATCGAAAGGGATTTCTGTACCGCATACGAGTTGCAAAATGAACCGTCACGTACAGATTAAGCCTTACCGTGGTGTGACGGTTTGTGACCCATTGAGCTATACTGAGTGGTGTTCGTGCTGCACTCACAGAGTATCTCATGCCAGATTGGTCAATGGTTAGAGATCTGACCAACACAGTCTCCTGGTCTTCCAGTTTGGGGGTTGCAACATCTGTGGCAACTTGCTCTTTAAAAACGGTAACTCACTAAGATTTTCCGTCAAGCACTGCTGCTTGCGGTCAGGATCTGACCTAAAGACTTTTGTCGAGGAGCCTAATCGGGTCTGGGCGCCCCGGCAGTATTTCAGCCCATGTGCAACCACGATACGGCAACGGAGTGTCAGTGTTGAACACTGAAATTATACTGTCAATAGTAATAATGATGTTGGTGATGCAAAACAAAACCTCTGATTAGCGAACACATTTCGGAACACGATTTCCAAATCCTTTGCTGGTTAGAAGATCTTGTCTCCAGAGCCTTCAAGAGCCTTCGAGTTGATGATAGTCTTAAGTATATTTCGCAAATTGCGTGATCAAAGCACGAGTCTGATCTGCTACGTGATTCATAACAAATTATAGTGCCCTGTGGCTTGTTTTATATGCGGTCTACAAAAACAGTAAAATCAACGACCAGAACGCAAACGGTACAACTTACACATCCAGAGCGGTAGCGCTCTGGTCGTTTGTTTTCAGTACTATACTCATTTTGCCCGATTTAGCTGTAATGGGACGTGGGTCCACTGTCCCAAATAGTTAATATGGGAAATAATACCGGAGCTTCCAGATATCCAAGCTCGGCGTGCAAATTAACTTAATGGACCCGAATAAATGTTTACATTGTGTTAGATTTTGGGGCAAAATCAGGCGAGTTGTAGTTGTGCTGGGAACAGAACTTTATCTCCTTTAAAGGATGGCTAAATACACCCCAAAGTATCTGACACATGAAATGCGACAACAGCCATCTAGTTTGCAGTACAAAACCCGGGACTCGACATCATCGGCTGCAAGAAACCGTGTGACCAGGGTTCATTTAGCTAACGTCAGGGAGTCTTTTGTAATCAAGTTAGGCCCAAGATGTCCACGTCAGTTAATCGCTGCTGATTGAGCTGAAGGTTGTTTTTGTGTATGTAAAAAATACCGTCCAATAACATATGTTTAGCATTACAGATTTCTGGCATATAATGAACCAAAAAATGCATTTTCTACGTGGACAACTGTTCAGACACTCATGACTGGACAGCATAGTTCTCACCGACTAAAGGGAAGATTGCTGGTTCGAGTTTTCCTGGAGGTTGAAAAGATTCGAGATGTTCATGGATCCCAGTGACGAATAAACAGCTATTTTTCAGCACAGATCGACTTCACCTGGAGGATCCAAATTTAAATGAATCACCCTGCTAGGCGTGTTTTCTCACTGCTCAACAAACTTTATTGTATTTGATGATGATGACCTATCCGATTAATTTGGCTTACTCCAAAGCTGCCCCTTAAGAAGTAACAGCGTATTGTTTAATCCAAAAGTTCTCCTTGGTCCCGTACTTGGTACGGAGTTGCCATTTTGATAAACCAGTTTGGCCGAAACTCTGTGCTCATTTATGCTTGGGCAACACCGTCCCAGATTGGTAATTTTCGAATACATGGTCGGACTTACACATATCTTTCCACGAATCCGTTAAGAGCTTAATTTGGAAACTTAGTAGCCATGACTGATGGAGAAAACACCTCTCGTCTTGTCTTTTCTTGTCATTAAACAGCTAAACTTTCAACAACTTTGTCATCCTGCAGGTGACGTCAGTCTATCCTGAGAAGCCACTGAGCGCTGTGTAGATATTTTTCTCCTTGCTGGGAACTATCATCAGTGTGTACCTTGCGAATTTATAGGAATTCGCTTCCTCAAGACCAATTCGGCCACGAATGACTTATCAGCAATGTTGTNACCCGTGCCTTGCAGATTCGTGCATTGACCTCGTCTGTCACACTACCATCAGAACTAATACAACTACCCAGTTACGTAAAACGCTCCACAACTTCCAGTGCCTCTCCCTGGATTGTAAGTGGCGTATTCAGTGACTGCATGTCCAGCAGCATGACCTTACACTTTGTGGGTGCAAAGTGCATACCAAAGGACGGGATGACTTTGGTCAGTTCATCCAAAAACACCTGCGCCCTCTCCTCCTCTTCGAATATTTCGGACTATCATTCCTGGGCGATTGAGACTTTGTGGGATATGCGAACACCCCAAAAGTAGAACAGTGTATAGTTGTATGAATGCACAGCTGGGCCGATAGCGGGAATGGAGTGACATCAAGCAATACATCACCCGGTTGTTCACATCTGGCGAGCTCCAGAAGACTCTGGACAAAACGGAAAGAGTGCCATCCAGAGCTCTGTCGAAATTTTGGCAAATTGAAACGGCACCAATCTTCACTTTTTCGTATTTTCAAATCAGTCTTCTCAAGAAATGTGGGTAGAAATTCTCTACCTGATGATGCGCATTGCTTTTACTGGCCGAAAAATGTGGCAGAGTTATGGCAGTTGTCCAAATGTACTTTCGAATTGCAAGTAGATTCATGACAATTTATACCTTGAAAACCGTTCCATATTTCAGTTTCCACGCTCTTTTGCGGTTCACAGTTCCTATTCAGCGCGAATATCAAGATGTTACTATAATTTCTTTATACGATGTGCGGAACGCTTGCAAACAGCCATTTCCTCATCGATTTCTATTGCTCATATCCAGTATAAGGTGTTGAATTTTGTTGAAGAACATCCTAAACGAGAGACTCACTTGAGTCTCCCGTGAAAACCAAATTGATTTGCAAATGAGCGTATTTGTTGAATTTTCTCTTTTTTTCACTCACCTCAGTCGTTTCTTAATTTGTTGTTTGGGACAGACAGAAGGGCGCAATCAGCTGATTGTCAGCGTGGTTGCCAGTGAACAACCGGACATATTTACGTTCGAGTGATTGGATTGTCCAGGATGTGTCCATCGATTGGCCGGCCAGGAGCCCAAGTCTGAACATGTTTACCTGTTCACCGCACTAATCCATTTTCTTCCAGCAGTCTCTGGCCTCGTGTGCCAGATACCTGGGGGTCATTTCCCGCATTACCAATAAACCCAAATGGGAACGAAGTCGAGGTCATTGCTCCGACACATTGGCCTGGAACAAACCGAGTGATCTCACCCGGACAGGAGGCAGACTTTTAAACAAGAGTGATCTGGATAAAAACGTATATTGTACAATGTAGTAATCTGTCATCAGGTATTTCCGCAAAATTTAATCAAACGAAATCCATTTGCCACCGAATTAGCGTCACAGCCCATAGACGGTTCTCCATTTCGCATTGAGCTACTGTGTATTCCTTCCTATTCTGTCAGTTCGTGATACTAGCATCCAAGTCATGCTGACGGAAAGGTATGAACATCTTCCGTCAACGAATATCACAACTTTCGACTTGTGTTCCGTCGCATGTGATGAACAGCCGACTTGACTCCGTTGCTCGTGCATTCCCATCAACCAAGGAGCCTTGTACACCTTCATGCTCATCGAACACGCATACCCTCAAATAACAAGTAACCAGGACTCACACTGACATTGAGTTTGAAAGACTGACGCAAAGCTGGTGTCAAGGATGGCCTCAGAGAACATCCTCTCCGCTTTAATAGACATTTCGCATCCCACTCGACCGTTGCTGATGAACTGGACCTTATCAATGTTCAACAGCTTAGATTGTATCGGTTTGTCTTAGCGTGTTTGTTGATTATCCCGGCGTACTCTGCAAAGCGTAATCTGCGAGCTGCCTTTCAGTTAACAATTCTAAATTAATGGTTCACACGTATCGCGAGTGCAGACCACCAAGAAGGGATACATACGATCCAAAATGTTTCATTCGTAATCTTAAAACTCAGACGACTGTCACACCTATGTGATAAACTGGCTTACCACACTGGTCTCATTAGGTATTGCAAACCTTGTTGTTAGCACGCAACATGGCATTTTATGAGTATTCAGGAAACTGATCTTAAATCTGCTGGCTACTACACTTAGTGAAGTTCTTCTAAATTTGGAATGTCCCTTATTCTGATGACAGATTTTTGAACATCCCTCTGCTAGACAAGTTGGAATCAAGGGGAAAAGCGTGGTTTTCTATTCCAGCTTGTCTCCAAATCATAACCCTTTGTTGTACATGATAGTACCAACTTCACTAGGCTAAGTGGGACACCACAAACACTAGGTTTGAGTAGTGTTCAATGTTGTTTCAACGGGAGACTCAAACGAATCTCGGCTGAACCTCTGGAATGCAACATTCCCGTTCAGCTATAAAAATAAAAAAATATAATCGTTCAGCTGTAACACCCTTTTGGTGGCTAGCTGCCATGCCACCCGAAGGAAGCATGAGGGCTGGGGTACTGCCCAAGCCTAGACAGGGGAGGTCGAGAGGCAGAGGTCGGGTTCGAACCACGGACCTTCCGATCAGTAAATTCGCACTCTAACCACCGAGCCATCTCGCCCCCTGAGCCATCTCCCCCCGGTTCAGCTGTATGTGGTGCAAATAGACCAGGTCATATTTCACCTGGTAAATCAGGAAACTATACAGCGATATCTTGAATATCGTAGCAACTGAACCATGAAGTGGTCTTTGTATAGCACAAAAGATTATTTGGGGGGTTCAAGGAGCCTCCCGGTAAGCCCAAACGACTGTATTTCCCGAATTGTGTCAAATTCGGGTTCATGTAGGATCTAAGGTTGACAGAAACTCGGGGACTATGCCGGGAGACAGGCGGAGCCGGTAGTACACTGCCAAAGAATGGTTAGTAACCTTGTGAGTAGTATGTTTCCTCTAGACAGTAAGGGACTCACTTCTCCAGGATTCAAAAATGGAACGAGAACCAAAATCATTGGATAGATTACGATGAATACAAGGGTCCCGTAGGCCACGACTCCTGCCCAAATCTTCCTTGTGTTATCTGTCATTTGTAACATTCTGAAACAAGACAAGTTGTGCAAAAAAATTTAGTGAGTTTGTTCCTAAACACACACAGAGATGTAATGACGAAGTATCTCAGGTGGCTCTAAACCTCATCTTGTTCGTTGAAAATTATCGGTAATGCAGCATTTTGTTCCATCCTACCTGCCTCAATAAACATCGAAGGCAACTGAAACAGGTTTCTGTAGAAAACTATTCTTCATTTGCTGGTTACCGTACTGTTTCGAGCAAAGTGGTATGCAGCCTCAGCTTCCGAATCGACAAGCAACAGAAACCACAAGTCTGCCAAATTTTCACGACAACACAAGTATTTCAAAGGAGATTTCTTCCTGTAAGTGCAACAAATCTATGCTGAAAAGCCGATAAGCACTGTACACCTGTTTCATCCTCAGTGGGATCTCCATCAGTGCGCATCTTCCGAAACTCAAGGCAGATTTGAACCCGCGACATCTTGACCAGTATTTTTATTACGTAAACTTTCGGCCATGAGCGAATGACCGGCAGTGTGGATCGAAAGTCATTTTTGAAACCCCATGGATTTTCGTAAGATGTGCACTGCTGATGATTCCCAATAAGGATGAAACGGCCATACAATGATTGTCGGCTTATCAGCATAAATTGGCTTCAATTACAGGACGAAATCTCTATTAAAAAATTCCAAATCTCCTCACACGATCAGCGGTGTTTTAGGTCGTGTCATTTACTCCACAGACTATCAAAAGTTCTTACAAATGAGACCTAGGAAAGTTTTTTTTATTTCCGTTGTTACGCCGCTCTACATAGAAGTTCCGTAATCGTATTCTAGTCTCTCCTTAAATCCGATCTTGACACCTCATGAAAAGTCAATTTTTTTCAAATTGGGGAGATGTAAGCAAACCACCAGAGTTTTAGGGCATATACTGTGTCCGCGTCTTACGTTTGGGCATACATATTGGACCAGTTAGAGAAACATATAAGCAGTGCTCTTCACCATGACGAATATTTACCTTACAGAATACGTAAATTACTTAATGTGACTACGAAACGGCTGATTATGTGAGCTACGTGGAGCACGTTTGAACTCCGTCAGACGTGTGACCGTTAGTTTTGGTATATCGAGCATTTTGTCCAGATTTATAGTATTTAGAGCCAGTTATAGCACAAACATACTGAATTTATTTGCTGATAATTTCTTATACCAGGAGAGAGAACCAGTAACTTACGTTTGGGTGCACACACAAGTTGTGGTGCATATCCGGAAGCTACAGAGGTCTTGGAATCTTTGAGAAACAAACGTGTTTCCTGACAGTAATTGCTGATGAGCACCAGTACCTTGCATGTGTGAAATTCTCAATGGTAGTGTGATTTCGAGTTCGAGAGAGCTCATTGGTTAGGGGGCGAACTTACTGACCGGAACGTCTGCGGCTAGAACCCACCCTCGGCAGCTCAAATGCTGCTGTCTAGGCTTGGACAACCAGACAGTATCTCAGCCCTCGTTGTTCCTTCGGGTGGAATGTCAGCTAGACACCGAAGGAGTCAGTCAGTCAGTCAATCAATCAATTTATCAGCTGTAAACCGCGTACCATATGCACATTGGTTCCAGCTGCTACAGTTTCGATCACCGGAAAACGGGAGTGTGGGACATACAACACCGAAGGGGTGTTAGAGCTGAGCCATTATTGTGCTATTATTTAAGTCGTTAACTATTAGTCCCGGTTCTGTTGAATAGCACACTACTCAGAAGGATTCTGTGAATGACCCATACCAGCCTGAAATGTATGATGTCCTGACATAGCAGTTGTTACCGTTCCTTTCTCAACTGTGACTATTTGTGTATCCAAAGGTAATTCAGCTCTTATTGATCACTACTCCAAACAGAAGGAGACTG
This sequence comes from Opisthorchis felineus, assembly GCA_004794785.1. Classification (NCBI taxonomy): domain Eukaryota; kingdom Metazoa; phylum Platyhelminthes; class Trematoda; order Opisthorchiida; family Opisthorchiidae; genus Opisthorchis; species Opisthorchis felineus. Next base: position 582,323 of record SJOL01009700.1, on the reverse strand, counting down.
TGTGACACAATCACGTGGCTGTGCTATTGCCTACTGGTTCCACAACGGACTTGGAACACCGGAAAACGTAGCGGGGTTGCGTATCGTACCGCAGTAGACAGTCTCATACAGTCTGCCCCCGTTTAAAACTGTTCCACCAGACGTAGTCGTCTTTGACTATGTGTTGATCAATAATTTCCCTTGCTCTTTGTTCTTTTACTGGTTACATCTCATCTCAGTTGTGAGTACTGCTCAGGCAAGTCAAATTACCTCTGCATATCACCAAGTGATAGTTCGTCCTGGTGGCGCGGGATGCACATTTTTACGGCCACATTTGGGTTTTTGAAGACGTTTGTTAAATAGTTGGACTTAGGCCTGGTTAAGTACACTCGGTGGCAGGGAGTTTTCTGTTGATACTGTAATGGACACTTCGACGACTGAACGTTTCAGTTGTACAGTTGTTAGAACCAGGTTCATAAGATCCATGGAATGGTCTGTTTCGGAAAGTTTGCACGCGCTGAGTTTTTCAAAACCATGTTCAAGTCTAGCAGCAGAAGGTTCCATAGTTCACCTCACATGAAGTACTCGCACCGACTGTTATGTTCAATAGGATGCAGAGATTCACTGTCATGAAGGGTCGGGATGTCCCAGCTACGAGAATGGAGATTTTAGGCAGTTTAGATGGTCCGGTCAGCACCTGTCAACTATTATGGGAGAGCGACACATTCGCAAAAAAAGATTTTGATAAAGGCCGCAAAATCCACCAACCCATCACTACGCTCCCCAATGACGCACTGATGATGTCACTTCGATTTGTGATGAAACGTTTGCAATCAGATAGCCCAGCTCAGCGAATAAGCCAACTATCACCTATGACTTTCGTTTGAACGGTCCTACTTCTGTCCTAGCGCAATTATTCTGGCAAGTTCACAGCAGAGAAGGTGAGCATTTGACTCGAGCTTCAATCGTAATGAAGCGATTCCTTGGCGGTGCCAGTCACGCTCAAATGTGAACACACTTGCCTGTTCAGAAGTGTTAATTCGTAAGCACGCGTCCAGCTACTGGAATAGTGGTAACACGCTCGTCCCGTACGTCAGATGTCCGGAGTTTGTATCCCGGCAAGATAAAAAACATGCACTGCTGATGAGTTCTAATAAGACCGAAACTTGAGTCTAATGCTTACATCCTCTGATGGATGTTCTTTGCAGGAACCCTCAGTTCTCGCTAAAAGTCTGCTTTGGGATAAACCATAATGAACTTAACTCAATGGTAAATTGAATTGGTGCTATTGGGGAAATCAACTACCGTAGAACATGAGTGTGATAGAAGCTCGGAGACTACGTCTTTCTGATGACTCCAAAGAAGGTTTAAGCCGACAGTGGACTGGCGGAAAGTTATGGGCGGTGCTGTATAGGAAAAGCTTTGATGAACTGGCTGAAAGTATTTCAGAGCGAGAATTCCACAAAAATCATCGAAATTTGGTTTCTCCAGCACTACAAAAACGCGTCGAATTTTTTTACCAATGGACATCCTCAGTTTATTACCAAACCGTATTGATGATCAGAACCGAACACGGTTATTCATATGAAGGTGACAAATTTTGCCTCTGTCCCACTGTTGCTATATTTTAGCCACCTCCCAATTAGAGCTTTAGCAAGCCCGTTCGTATTGGTTGCTGTTCGAAATCAAATGTCATAGCACAAACAGCATATCGATCCCGCTGATGGTACAAGTAGTATCCGCTTGTGAGCGAAAAATTCAAGAACGCCGTTGTTTCAACGAAGTACACTAAGAAATATGGGGGTGTTCACATTGTAATGTCCAACGTCGACCGAAAATGTGACGCTTCTTAGCTAGGTGTTTCTCCCGACTGTAGTTCGTGTTTAGCAGGAGTTCGCTTCCGGAAAATTTGATGCACCGGGCTCCAAAATTCGCTTTAAATTTCCAAAAAGATCTGGTTATTTTGCCGAGGACAGTCAGGAAATCTTCCAAATTTACCCAGTACGGTCACTTGGTGTGTTTGATCGATATACACATTTAAAATGACGGCACAAAAGCTTGACTTGTTGATCAGAAGTTCGAAGGTTGGAAGCAGCGGATTGAACATACCGTTATCCTTTCTACTCTCTTCTCTATCTTTTCTACCCCAGTAGATACCACCTTGCAAAAGAAACACATTTTGGTTGTTCCCTTGAAGCTTCCTCTGAATCTTCGGACTTTGAAGAGACCACTTCCCAGATGTTTGGAAAAATTTCGATCAAAATCCTCCTCAGTGGGGAGCCCAGGATTACTGGCCTCCCGTAGCCGGGTGTTCCGGTGTGTCTGAAAACATCTTATTATAAGTTATACAAACTGCCCGTGGGTATTGCAAGCAGACCAGTTGTTTTTTAATGGTGTGTGAGTCCATCTGTTAGCGATGTTTAGTCGTACGTCCGGTGTGGTGAAGGTTGGTTGGTGGTGCACGATGTATTCTACGTACTCCTTACGGCGTTCTGTACGATATCTGCGTGTCTTGTCGCGCCTGACAGTGATAGACCCTAAAGCTGTTTACTTGGTTAGTTCCGCGAAAGTGAATCAAAGAGATAAATTCCGTTTGTTGTACAACGGACAAGGTTACGCCCGTAATCTGACTGTATAATACGGTGCCCTGTTTTTACCAGCTTGCCCTATTACAGCGCCGCGAAAACATGACGAGGAAATCACGTGACACTGTGCGACATATCTCATGGTCTCTGAATCGATCGGACGTTTCTGGAAAAAAAATCTACTGCCTTCTCTTTCTTTCAGCTGTCTGAGTAAGGTTTTTCATCACATGAATGATAGCATTTACCGTATGTTTTTAATTTGTTTTTTGGTCTCTTATCCCATCTCAAATATTCGGACGTTTGTGGTCATGTGTGATAGTGAACTGCAAGATCCGGACTTCAAACTGGTGGAGTTGTCTTCAACCATCAAAGGTTTAAAATTTTTCCACGTTTCGATCTATAAACCGGTCTATCAATATAATGATTATTTTGTGATTAGGAGTGAATTTTCTACAATCAACACTACTATCAAGGGTCGTGTTTTGCGCCCGTAGTCCAGGTACTTGGAGGTCGACTGGTGAGGGTTCTGCGATAGCTAGCACACTTTGCTCAGATGGATATGCCTTCGTCACACGGAATCTAATAAATAACCTGTTTTGATTTGGCAGATGGTCCCTACTCTCCAACGGTTCAGTGCAGGGTTGTGTAGCCTTGGAAGGGCAGAACAATTTCTACAATTTTTATGAGTGTGATTTCAGGATGTACCACATCGTAGGTCCTTTGCAACCACCATTTCAGTGTCCTAACTTTTTTATACACGAATGACGTATGTTTGAGGGGCGCTGGCAGCTGTATGACAGAGACTGGTCCACATAGATTTACGTCATACAAAAACATAATATCATGCTTTATTTTAAGGACGAATCCCGAGTTCCACTGCAACGACTGGTTGTTCAAATGTACTCGGAAGAACAGCCATCGTGTGCACTTTCTGGTCACATTCACCATGTAAAACAACGGTGTTTTTTTAGTTTGTCAGTCATCGTTTACTGGCGTTTTGTTGATAAAACTTTGGACTGTCTGCAGAAGCGATATGCGATCCGAGCCGCACGTAACCTTATTGTGTAAATTCCGGAAATTTGTAACGAAAAGTCCCACATCATCATTGTCCTCTAAGCCTCCTCTGTGACTGTCTTCACACTGTAAGGACGGTTTCCAATAAATTTATACTTCAGTCGTTTTGGAGGACAAACGTGTCTCATTTTGAGTGAAGGGTTCATCTGTATACGTGAATAATCACGGTAGAATTAACTGAGATGTTACCGGATGATCAAGCTTCCTGGTAATCTACGATGTTTGTCGACCTAACAAGTGCAATTAGACCAATCAGCGTGAAGCCCACTGTCCAGTTGGAAAGCACACGGTACGTTCTGCTAACGTGCCCATGAAACGGTCACTACCAGAGCTATTTAGCAGAGGTAATCAAACAGCTAGGGTTAGGATTTGCTTATCTTGGTTCGCTATGCGTGAATCAGCTGTCACACCAAATTTTGCCTCGTTCACTGATTTCTCAGAAAATGTGGCCACTCTTGAAAGGAAACGAGGCCAAAATTTTCCATTTCCTTTTCAGAGGTTTTGCCCCGGGGAACAAAACGTTTCTTCCTGGAGAAAAAACGAATGGACATTCTTTTACCTTAGTATTTTACTGCCCTTGCATACACTGGTTTCAGAACGTACGGAACAAGAGGACTTTGACAGCCTAGCATTGGTTGCTTGTTTGTATAACTAGTCGAAGGTTTTTCCACAAGTTTTATATCAAGGTATGACGCTGAAGGTTTGGTTTGTAATGACCAAAGTTCAGATAATCGGACGACAACTATTACTAATGCCGAAGCTTCCCGTGTTCGAAATTCCTCAGGGATTCGTGAAATGCACATCAAGCACGAACACAACCCTAAAATGCTCTCGACTTTTGAGGGCGAGCCAGCTCCACCTGAAATATGAAATATCACCATCAGCTTTGCAACCTCCTCAATACAAACAATACAGTAAAATGTTCACAGTGTTCGTTTAGCTGATCTTTACAGAGGCTTAGATAATTAATGGACAGTGGCCTTTGAATTAAATCGAATGCAGTGGTAATCGGACGAACCTCATTGGCTCATTTGATGAATCCTTCAAAGGATGCCCATTGCTGTGACAACATCTTCACTGTATAGGACGTGAAAGACTATTTATTGGCTTGTAATATTTGATAGGCAAAGTTAAGTTAATTTCAATTAGGCCACAAGCCTTGGTTCGTTGATGATTTCTCACAGAGGAACTGAAAGTAAAGAAGGTCAAACACAGCCATCAAAGTGAAAACCGCAGCAAGTGTGCCTGAAGATGCATTCCAGAGAAGGAAAACAGTGACGTTCCGCACGCAAGTACAGTTTAGAACTCCTGGACATTTTACGTCATACTAAATGCTAACCCCGAAGACTGTCATGTAATCAAAAATAACAAACAAGTTTCTCCACGAATTCAGAAGATGCCAACTGAGTCCGTCTTTTCAGCTGGGCTTTCCAGATGAGGGGGATCCTATTTAAATCATCAGAACCATCCAAATCCCTAGACCGCCAGCAGTGAATATGTAAGACATTGCATATATTGACCCACTGTGAAAACAAATTGCTGTATACTATTTTAAATAAATGCTAGTTGGCTGTTTACTAAAATTGTACAACTTTTCAAAAAGAATCAAATTCCCACCGAAATCCCCTGATTAACAAACTGAGCAAAAACATTATCGTGTACAAAAAAGTTGTGCTTTCTAACAGTTCAATCTGCGCAACTGAGTGCATGAAACTTCAAATGCAGCCACCCCTCGAAATTTCTATCTTTCTTTACATGTTGGCCAGCACCTTCGACGTAGCTGAGGGCGGTTTAAAATGACGCTTAACGTTCTGAAAACTAAAACGTAGTACTTCGTGCTTGTCACACGGTGACCTCGTTTCAGTTATATGAGCACTCTGCAGTCAGACAGCCCAGTGTTTATTCGTACAATATTGATATTATTTATTGCTATTCTGTACCTCTTAACGTTACTATACGCTGATATTTTCAAAAGAAATCCTTTAGACAAAATGTCTCAAATAAACCAACCAAATGAAACCAGTGTGTCCCCAAAAGAAATTTAAGATAATTCTTCACGCGAATGACTGAACAACCATTCAGACAATTTCGGCTTTCCGCATTCACATCACTCTAGTTTGAACAGTCTCCCTGATGTCCTCAGAAAGTTATTCTTGTGAGTCCACACAATTACGATTTACAAGGTTTTTAAAGAGTCCTACTGACGACCAAAGATGACACACAGTAAGACAAACTGTTTGACATACCTATGTCAAGAAGTGTCGCGCTCTCACTGAACTTCGTGATGCGATTAAGGTGATTACCATTTTATACTAAAATGATCAAGGTGTACGCTGATTGCGGTGCACGGCAGACCATGCCAAAATGTGTGTAACTCATCGTATACAATTGGTCTCCTTTGGTGAAACAAACTCCGAACAGACCCACATTGGCTTCAAAACACTGCAAAAACGTTGTGACGAAGGCCACGCGAACTCGGCCAATAGCGACGTTGTTTGGTTTTTGTTTTCTGGCTATAAATAGGGTTGCCAAAGTGTTCAACAAAAAAGAGGTGTAGGACACAATTTACATACACAAAAGATTGTGAGACAGAACTGGGAAGATATTCATAAAAAAAGGCTAAACATCAGTATCTACACGCCACAAGTGGGTGTGAATCCCCGCACACCATTTCCTACCATCAGATGAGGCTGATCCAAGGTTTCAGTGCTCGTCGGTGTACTCCCAGATGGACCCTTTTGGGGCAAGGAGACTTTGAAGTAAAGCTTTATGTATCCTAAAGTATGTACATACATAAATATAAAAATAAATATATATGTACGTATATCGATAACTGATGGACTGCCTTCGTTTGCTGAAGCTCCGTTTCGTCTCGTGATCCAAATTTTTCGCCAAGGCACTGCAGCTACTCAAGATACTTCATTATCCTTATTTAAACGGGTTTGAGAAACCCACAATCACTGCTAATTTCCAAGTTTTGTATGACCGCGGTCGCATCATCGATACTCAGTTCATTTGGTAAAACGGGACCAGTTTTCGAACAGGAACCCCGAGAGGTCTGTCTGAAGTTTCGCACAATTTTAGGCACCTGGTTCTCTAAGGCATAGGAATCCTGTTCATCACGAAAAACAAGGTTCTATCTCAACTTATATAGGAATGGAATTTGGCGACGGGTGGTATCGGTGGCTACTTAGACTGTTGAGCGTCCGAATTTAATCCAAGCTGGACGAGATAAAATGGTAATGTCCGACGCCGTAACAAGCTGAAGTATGAGTTAGTAAACCTTAATTTCCGCTTCTTTTGACAAATGCCACATTTGACGGACTTCTTACACAAGTCGTCTTAGACGGTTATCTGCGGTGAGATTCTTTATGAATTGCCCGGGTAAATCTCTCATGTACAAGGTTGTGAAAGCGCCAGAATAGGACGAAATGACACTGTTCACATCGCCAACACGGGAAAGGAGGCAGTTTCGTGGTAGAATCCAGTTTCGCTAATAGATGTGTGCGGATATCAACATCTTCACGGAATTTCAGCCCCTTTAAACTAAATGTCCAAGAGGTGCTTTAGTTGGAACGTTTACCTTCCAGACTGACCCTTCTTACATGCGTCACTATATCCTCAGCTGTCTATCGAACAGTCTGCGTGCAGTTATATCGAGTATTGAAGACCGATGTAAGATGACCGAAAACTGAACATAGTTTCCTAACAGTTTCCTTAATGGCGGAGTCACGTGACTTCTGAAGAAGCTGCCTTCTGTACCTCTCAGTATTTTTCGTCACAAAGCGTACATATGGCTGTTTGATCAGGGTCGTACCATTTACTAAGAAAAAGTCTGTATAGTTTGGGTGTTTGTATGCAAATGACTGAGTGCTGCAGCCCCCCCCCCCACCAATAACATTGTCCTGCAGATTGGGGCCTGGCGGCTGAGTGAGAACACAGACTATTCTGTCAACCTGAATGTTCTACCAGTCGAAAATTACCAGAACACAGAAATCAGACCAGGTTCACATTTACTGCGGCAAATATCGTACAGCGTTTCTTTTCGTAGCGAGAAGTGCAAATGAAAATTAAGTCTTATAGAGGGAGCCAAGAAAACTGGAATTTCTTCGAGTATACAACTCATCCGCATATTGACAACCTGTCTGTATTTGGAGACCAAACGTTTACAAGCCATTTAGCAAGCTTCACAGGGAGATGAACAACCATGCAAGCAACAAGGAACAGCTATGATTTATGATTTATAATTCATGGTGTACCAAAATGCCAGTTTGTATTTGATGGTAGACTCACCTGGAACCCAGCTGAATCTCTTGTTCATGATGTTTTTAGGCAACTGAATATACTGCAGTTTAGTTTTTTTCAGCTTATAAGGTTTGCGACAAAGGGTAATGGTTCTAGCTGCTAGAACTTCAATCACTGAGGACAAGAAGAATGGGGGATTGAGGGCCACACGTTGGAGGCAACGACCCGATTTGTGCACTGACTTCAAGTGGGTCTGTTTGTCCCGTGTAGCAGTGACTGAGAGGTACGCAACAAAGGCGATAGCCTGGACGCAAGAAAGCCATTGGCTGCGTGACCCAACCATATCTGTCACGGTCACTGACCATTTGTTTGTCTAGTCTCGTAGTCCCTTTCTAGGACGACGGCAGTTACCAAAGCGTCTCAGTTGACTGGTAAGGGATTTCATACTTTGTTGCCACGTCGTATCCATCCGACACGAGGCTGCGCGAAGAGGGTGCCACGAGACACACGACCTAATTAGCACAACCAATGGAGTGTGATCAGCTGATCTATCAATGAATAATAAACTTTCACCATTACTGGTCTGATGTTCCCACCAGACCCACGGTGGGATTTGGAAAAATCGATGTTCAAACACAGAGAGTCTCCCGAGGTCTTCCACAAACAGCGGCCACGTCTCTGATACATAAAGCACGGCAGAAGGGATTGCGGCGGTGTACACTGTAACACTGAGGGTGAGGCTAATGTCAAGTCACTGCCACAAATGTCGGAGATCGGCAAATATTGACCCTGGGCTTCCCAATTCGGGAGATGATTTCGTCTCCAGGCCGTCCACCAGGACTTATGCAGCTGCCCAGGGAAACGAACCTATCTAGCACATCGATCGGTCCACCTGTAAGTACGAGGTTTAGGTCCGAACCCACCCATACCTTACACTGCAGGTGCGAAGGGCATACCGAACCATACAGGAGATTTTTTTAGTTTGTTTGAAATACCTTGCTTCCCTAAAGGTACTTCTAAAAGGAGAGCAAGTCGCATTAATATCGCGACATTTAATCTATAACCGAACTGCCTTACCCCTACAACTAACCATATTTTAACCTGATTTCTAGTGGCTCCTCATTGGAACATATCCTCACATACGGGGAACGACTCTCTTTCGTTTCTCGTTTTAACCAGTGAATCCTTTTCAGAGTGAAAACCCCACGGGGAATTGCGATTGATGGACGACTTATCAACCACCACGAGTAAGCGAACGCCAGAACTACAGAGCTTTAAACTGCGCAAGAAACTAGTCGAGGAACTCATACAAGACGCAGGCAATTCCAATACAAAGGGACACCAATTTGATTTGGGGAGTCACCCAGCCAATAAATCAAAGCACCAAATTAACCGGAAAAAGTGGTACTTTTAAAGGTATGCTACTGTTGCGTGTTTGTTCATTTGTTCGTTCAGGTAGCACGTTGACTGTCTGGAAAAACTCGAGTCACCCGGTGAGCGATTTAAACACAAACGGGGTCTTTGGGTTAGTTCACTCAGATTTTCCTCTCCGGTAGAGGTTACCGCGCTGGTAGGCTGCCCAGTCAAATCACCGTCTGGATGATGGCGTAATCTGCTACAGTTGACTGTCGAGATCCACCCCGGTTGATACGTGCAAATGGGCTCTCGTGGAGCCAAGGGTAACCACGACTCACGCAAGCTGATTCGGTTTGAAAACTGGGGGTGGACGAATCAGAGACGGTCTGGTTGACCGACCAACTGCGATACGGATTGGTTCTTCCAAAACCCAAGGTGCTATCGGATTAAGTAACCCGCAGTGACAACTGCATTCAAGGTTGTTTGCACTGGGTTTAATGTGGACTTAAACGTGCACGTCCATGGGCTTGTTTTTCTGGTCCAGATAATACCAAAACACCTACATGCATCCAGGGTACCCATAAGGGACAAAACGGGAGATCATTAACCGGATTTTAATTCCGTCTAGCGAATTTTTCATTCAGTATCGTCCGAGTACTGCTCCAGCCCATTGAACTGTTCTTCGATAGAGGAAAACGTATGTCGTGTGCATGAAATCAAAGATTCGACTAGACAGGGAAGCTGAGTGATAGCTGTCATCCTCCTGGTGAGACGTCCTAAGGGATATCAGTCCTCTAAAATGACCACTTCTAACTGGTCCGTTGGGATTTCCTTTGAACATTAGGATCTTAAGGGTACCAATCATCAACTCAAACCCTGAGCCGACTTTTCAAGCAGAATAACGTTGATTATACGTTGAATGTATGTTAAATAGCATTCCAACCGAAACTCCGGGCGGGTCTTTGTGCAGTACGTTCAGTTGAGGGACATTACAAACGAGGGATCCAAGTGAACAGTAGTTGTATCTCACCCGTCAGTTCCAACTTACTTTATAAATGATTATGTATTACAAAGTATGTAGAATTCTGTGTTAAAGTAGAAACTAGCATTGACAGAGATTTGGGGCGGGGGCGAAGCCTAACTGATGAGCACCAAGAAGGGTGCTCATCACCACCCCACCAAGAAGGGGATCCAGTGCTTTTATCGACCATATAAGTAGTATTGTGGCGTAATATTTTGTTTACTAGGTTCTACTGCAAGACCTAAATCTCAGGTACTTTGACGGCAACTGGGCCCAAGCAAGCACGCAGCGCATTTTCCAACACCTCGAAAATTCCCTACATGAACACGAATTACGAATCAAAGTAAGCTTATCAATCTCCACTTTAAAAAGAGAGGGGAATCGACGGTGAGTACTCGTGTAAAATAGCAAACAACAGTACTAGGTTTTCTATTGCTAGCCATATTTTAAATGTGACAATGTGTGAGCTCATAACGATTGTACAAAATGCAATGAATGAACCACATGGAACCTTCTTTTTTGTGTTAAAGTAAGCTTCCCCCAGACTCGCCCCCCTCACTCCTGCTGTCCAGGTTGGTTAACAAGAAAGGTATATTCTTAGTGTCATTGCAAACAAGTACCAAGAGCTTGATCTTAGGCTAACGTTACTCAGTTAGAACGGCAACCATTAACCAACACTATGTCAACTTTCAGGGCATACTTAGGTCGATAAGCGTTGCAAGATTATGAGGGCAAATTCAAGAAAGAACGAGGCATTTATCCCCTGCTTTTGAATGCATTTCTTTCCCGTAGAGACACACCTACCTTTTCACTCCATGGAAGGGCTCCTAAAGAATGTCCTGGTAAAGGTCCTGTGTCGAAAAATCTTCTGCTTCACGGAGGTTTTACGGAACGATTGCAATTGAAAAATGCTGGGGCATAATACAACGTCACGATTCGTTCAGAGCATTCTATTCTGTCGCGATCGATGGCTAGCAAACACGTGTATAATGCACCGGGTACGCACCAACATCCAGAGCGAATTCTAAACTGTTTGACTAGTGATGTTCTCGCGGGATGTCACGTAATTACTTGCAAATCATAATCAACTTGTTTGGAGTTCGAACCGCTAGTGATCACGACCAGAGTTTACTTGATCACTTGACCTCTGCGAATCGAACTGCATCACACAGAATGACAAAGAGCACGTGAGATCGATCTGATCAGCCCTGACGGTCACATCAACCCATCAGGACGCTGACTCAAACGGAACACAAATCACTCGTAATCGCAATGCGCCCAGCAAGCGGCACATATTTCAGGTCAAAAGACACTGGAAATCAATCAACTAAAAAGGCTGATCTGTGATTCAAATTTGGAAACTCTGAAGTTTTTATGAAGGCAGTGTGTGTCATCTGTAGTTTAGCCAATGGATTTTGATTGGCATACCCAACAAATCGATCTGTTATGTCTGTGTTCCACTTTGTTCAGTCATTTAGTGAAGACGACGACCCACAAATTAAAGGACGGAGGGTCTCAGTTTTTTGAACCCAAGGTCACGAACAACTCAGTTACAAGGCAGATGAAATATTTACACACAACAGTTCACCGGAATACTTGGGCCGGGACAATAGGAGGACTGGTCAGACCACAGTGATGTGAATGTGAATTCTACAAATCACGCAGCCAGCCACATTTATATATTCGGAAAGCAGTTGGTAAGAAACAAAGACTGATGAATGCTGTTCAGAGCGGACTCAACTCTGTATTAACCAGATATAGAATGACTTGGGAAAATGCGAGTAAATCACGGTAAGGTACCAGTGTTGAAAACTTTATTTAGAGCTCTATGTCTTCAATACTGAGATGCTTACCGATAAGTATGGTTAAGATTAGCATGTGGGATTTGCATGAGACAAAATGTGAGTTGACATTCAAAAATGACGCATGGGAAACTTGTAATGTTTTCCGCATGGACAAATGAACTGGTAGGTAAACAAACTTTGACCTGGTTACAGTGATGAAAAGCTGGTGGCAAGGATTGAGTTCGGTTCTGAACTGAAAGTGGGATCGGCTGTACGGAACTTGAACTGAATGTCTGATGGCCGTCTGGGTGCGAAGCACTGGTACCAGTGAGCCATTGATTGATAGCTTCCGGAAGTTTGGTGAATGAATTAGTGACTCAGTTACTATTGAATCTACCTGGACCTCATGGTAATTCCCCCATTCACTTGCTTACTCCGCCTATGTACTTTTGATCCCCAGTTGTTTTGCTCGTCTGTATCCGCCACTCACCTTGCCGCAAAGGACGTCCCGTCCGACACATGTGTATTGGCATGTGTGCCTGTGTGTGAATGTGCGCAGCTGACCTACTTTCTTATGCGCGTTCGTGTCCTGTTTGCCGAGCCTGCCTTGACTTGTTTTCTCATGAGTTCCGTGTGATCGCACCACCAATGAGAATGACGAGACAGTCGTCGGAAGGGACGACAGCAACCCACACTATTGAGCCAACATTCCGCTCGCCGTTGTTTGGTGAGCGGACGTTGACACTGCA
>SJOL01009700.1:546942-558011 GCA_004794785.1 Opisthorchis felineus | reverse complement strand
GAAAAGGTTGCCGAAATGTCGGATTGTTCCTTATTATTCCTTATTTCACTACACTGCGTTTTGACTTAAAACTTTCCATATTGTACACCACATGGTGCTCAAAATGTTTCGTACGAGGTTACGAATTACTTGGCGCCCCTTGTCTGTATGTCAAACCGATTTCACACTCATACACCAAACCTTTTAAATTTGCATTAACATCACCCTGGACGGGACGCACCTGAATTGTCGCGTCTGAGCAAACGAACGTGTTTACCCTTGGGCGATGTGGCTGGTTTGCAGATGAAGGCCCAATAACTGCCCTGGTTTGGTTGATCGACTGATCCTGTCAGGGCTTTCACGTTCCAAGCCTTTTAAAACCTAATGGATGTTGTAGATGGTTGCGGGATTCATGGAACATTTTGTCATATCACAATAGCTTGCTCTAGTACACTAATTCTGGTTAGGTTGGCAACCGAACAACACTGCTAAAGAGTAGAAAATTTCATCTATGAAGACCTGATAAGTCGAGTACACCAAGCGTGTGCTAGTGGAGTTGAGATAAGACTCTGTCCTCGAACGTCAGATATACGGGATTCAAATCCAGCGATGCTGAGACCTTTGTAGTTGATAAGTCTAGCCTGACAGAGGTTCGCTTCGGCGATCGAACTTCCAGGATGATCGGATGCATCAGTTGGAAACTTCCTTGTTAGTATCGGCTTCATTTTCCCCCGAAAGGTAGGAACCCGAAATTAAAGCGATGCGGTTGGCGAAATACACTCATATGCAATGAAGTAGCTTTTAATCGCAGACTCAATTGAATTTCGACTGAATGTGCCGCACAAAGACCGTCTACTGTCTCATTTGGCATGAATTTCGAGATATCAAAGTATATTTCCTTGGCCCTAAAACTTCACCACTCATCGGACTGTTAACGACTCTTCTACTGTTCATGACTGGTTTAGCCCTTCTTGGAGTACATCAAATGGATATAGTAGGCAAATTTCCATCAACCGTATGTCATACTTGAACACCAAATTTTGCAACAAGTGACTGTCGAAGAGTTTTCAGCAACTTTGTTTGTAGTGTCGTAAACTGCTCGATGTCTAAACTAAACATTCGGTCGTAAATGGGCAAACCCCGAGGACTGTGTGAAAATGTTCGGGAAGAAAACCTTAAATTCGAGTGCTCTGCATAAATTCTGACAAGAAAGTTGCACAAATGCTACAAAACTGACATGCTTACAAACCGCTGGGGAAACCCACAGCCTACTGAAACACAACAGCGAATAAATGAAACTGAAAGTTGAAATGTTCGCCAAAACAAACGATTTCAACAAATTTGGAGAAAAATTTCACATTTTTAGGCACCGGCTGAAAACGCGGCAGCTAACGTCACAGATCTTTGTAAAGGCTCTCTTCCGCGACACAACGGTTTTCCAGAAAAGTCTATGGATCGGACCACTGGACCGCACCTTACGGTCTAGTGCAGATTACACACAATTATATAAGTTCCGGTAAGCCGCTTACCGAAGAAACCCACAGTAACCAGTGTCGGAATGATCTGTTCAAGGAGACCACGCACCCGGTTCCGTGTGCTCGAAGCACCGTGTTTCTGATTTAGACTATCAAGCCTTATTATGTTACGGCAAACTCAGTGAGCACATTTCAAGTAGAGTTAATAACGCTAACATCCGATTTTGGTCTGTCGGTCTGTACTTCCTTTCGACCGGGTTCAAACGCAAACCAACTTTCCTGACAGTGTTAGATTAGCTTGTCTGCCGACATATTACTTTATAAGACTAGCTATTGTTGTTTGCGGGATTTGAAGAATTCACTTTCCCGCCACTCTCGATTGAACAGTCCACACCAAAAGTAGGAGGCACTGGACTCGAGTTTCGCTGTTCAATGGTGCCAGGGTTCGAACTATCTGCATACAAAACTCATACGTGCATTTACAAAGCCCAACGCGAAGCAGTCTGACTTTCGAGCACGCACACTTGAGGATGAAGGTTATCAGGGCCAAGCCACTGAAATCAGAACCAGGCACTTTGAACTGGATGGAGGTCCAGAACGGAAAATGCTGGTTGCACAGAGCAAAATTGCCGGAACACTACTTTACTTGTTCTCCTAAGCACCTGCTCACAGAAGAACACGTTTTTTCAACCACCTTCTTTTATGCGGATATATACACTGAAATTTGTGAACTGTTCGACATGACATTGGATGTCTCAAGTGTCACGGAGTGTGGCTAGTACCATCCAAGATAATTATGGCAATAAGGTACTGGTGAGCTTCCTCCACCATGAATTCGAGCTCAAAGGGGCTCAGTGGTGCGAACTTACTGACCAGAAGGTCCGCGGTTCGAACCCGACCTCTGTATCTCGACTGCTCCTGTCTAGGCTTGGGCAAACTGGCAGTATCTCAGCCCTCGTGCCTCTTTCAGTTGGCATGGCAGCTAGGCACCGAAAGGGTTCTACAACCGAACACTAGTATTATTTCCACCATGGATTCACTCTCGATGCCTTTGAAAGCGCATTTTTTTATCGTCTAGTCAACACCAGATGAGGACGTTTGCAAAAAAAACCAACTTGTTGGTCCCTGATTTTACAAATATATCCACCAAGAGGTGGAACTGAGAATCTAGTGAATAATTTCGCCTTTCAAATCTATCAAAACACAAACTCGTGGGTGTTAATCGGTAGTGTGTTCCTCCGCCTTCCGCCACTTAAACCAGACGAAAACAGTGGAGTGGGCAGATTACCGACCCTTGACTATATGTATACCTTTGAAGGCCTTGAGAATGTCTTCCTGATAATGCTGTTGACTAAGCAAAGCAGTCACCATCTCGCTAGACTACTATACCTGCTAAAATGGAAATCACCCTTCTCTTACCATTCTGATCCATTTCTTGCCTGCCATATAGTACAAAACGTCTTCCGCCTCAGTCGTTCTCAGCTTGTTTCAGATATGTCAATGGCCCTATCGGCAGTTACCTAGTTACCTATCTAGATAGCCTTCACTACCCTCATGATCTGATCCTTCGCACTGTTTCTCAACGTGAATTCACAAAGGACTTTACACGATCATCTCTATCATCCCAGTTTCTGTATGATGATGTTCAGAACACTGCTGCTAATGATTAGGTCATTCCGCAATCTCATGTCCTCAAACACTCAGGCGTGACAGTACCTCAACTCCCCTGTTGGTCCGAACATGTTCGACTAGTCCTCAAAATAAACGAGACACCATTGCTTTTGTTCTTTATGTTCAAAGAGCTAGTCCGTTTCTTGTCAGCTGACGTTGGATTCCTCTACATTGCCTTCATTACGTCCCAGATTTTCTTCCCCAGTTTCGGAAAAAAATGTAAATTGTCCGCTCCGTCAAACTGTTAACAAAGACCAGCGACCTAACCACCACTGTCCATGTTGAATCCACCATCAACACTAAGGATTCTATGAAATCTGCCAGTTTAGCTAATGAGATTTCACTGAATGTTACTCACCTCCCAGATGCTGATCTCAGCAGAAATATTTAAACATCCAGAACACTCATTAAAGTGAGGTCATTTTCTGCACAAACAACCGACTTTCTGGAGTTCGTCACACTTTCAGGATGTCTGCTTGTGGATCGTAACCTGCTCGTATCCCTCCATAAAAGTCGCCTTCTGCGGTAAATCCCTAATCCGTGTCGATTTGGTTACTCCATTGATTTCCTTACTTGTATCCTGAATACTGATGACTCTCCAAAGAGGGGTCTTTGATCTAACAGAAGAGTATGAAAGAGATGACGAAAAGTTTGGGCGCTTTCGGTGCAACTTACGGATCTTGTCCAGATAAGCCCCGCCACTAATGCAAAAAGTGCGTGCGCGAAAAGTTAAGCCCCGCCACTTTTTGCCAGCTCCAATTTAATGTACGCACACAACATTGACCTATTTTTGACGAAAACAATTCCTTATCCGCATCTAGGCTCATTTTGTGCAAAAATTTTCTCCGTTCGGACGTAAAACCTTAAATGAACTTTCTGACGCTTTCAACTCTCGTTCATGACAAGGAGACGGCAATACGTTTTTTGCAAAGCCACGGAGTGATCCATCAGCAACGTTTATGCAACAGTGGCCACCAAATGACACTTTCAACTGTTTCTAACAGGTGGAGGTGTAATGCCCGACAGTGTCGGCAAGAAATCGGTCTTCGAAAGGGAACTTGGCTGGAGCGGTCTAGGATGGGGTTTAGGACAGTAATTCTATTCATTTATTGCTGGTCCAAAAATTTGGCAAAAATCAAATTCTGTTCAGAGGAATTATCTATAAGCCACACGACCGCTGTTGACTGGAAGAACTTTCTTCGCCGGGAAACTAAAGAGGTGTTCATGTATGCAGTGCCAGATCGAACTGCGGCCACTTTGATGGACACAATCCAGGCCTGCATCGCTCCCGGCTCAATCATCATCTCCGTTATGTGGGCATCATACCAAGGAATTGAAACGATGATTGACATGAATTATACTCATGAAACGGTTATTCATACCGAAAACTTTGTGGATCCAACGACTGGAGCTCACACATAAACCATCGAATCTCTTTGGCACGTCTACAAGATGCAGAATAAACGCCAATGCGGCACACAACGATCTTTAGTGGATAGCTACTTGTGTGAGTTCGTTTGGAGGCAAAGGTACCGAAAGACGGACCTTTTCATGCAAATTATTAATGACATGTCCCAATTTCACCCTGTTCAATAAAAACTAAAAGTACAAATTTCATATCCTCTTTTTTCTAATCTTTTTTGGGTGGCGGGGGTTAATTTTTTGGCGGGGCTTATCTGGAAAAGATCGCAACTTACCTTCGGGGATGGGTTAGCGTAATCCCCAATGTGCCCGCCTTGTGACGCTGCAAGGTATGGCTGCCAACCGATGTCAGTGGAGTTCCTGTTGCTGTCGTTTTTATCCCTATTGTCTAGCTGAGCGCTTGGAGGTTTGGACCTCTAGGAATGATTGTTGTAGGCTACCAATAAATTCCTTCCCCATCCACCTTTATTCTTTGCTTCGTACTAAGGCTTCCAGTTTAATTATGGTTGCAGCACAGAGAAGCGTCGCTTCTGAACATTGTTGGTTTACCATTGATGATGAGGATGGTGCATTTGGCTTGACTTGACTTGGAAATCGTAGGTAAACGAACTGAATGTTTCTTTCGAAATGCCGGTGAATATTCACGTTCAGACTACCTCAGGTAAAGTACAAACCAGAGGAAAATTCATTTGCTTTTCTTAACTGGTTCGACGTCTAAAATCGATAGTATTTTGAGCTCCGATGACAGACTAATTTTGATCGGATTAAACTTATCCGCAGGCCATTATTTGGAGCTTCTTATTTATACACTAACTGAGTCAGCTTCGTAAGTCCATTTGCGAATAGACACAGTGGAAACTGGTGAGAAGCACTTTTACGGAAAAGTGACAAAAAGACCAAGGAATTCTTTGAACAGGCCCGGTCAGTACAATGCAGCCTAGGAATTCCTCACACTCCGTTCTTGGCCAAGCGTGGAACAGTATTCAATTGGAATAACAAAACTGTGTAGCTGATCATCACGACCAGATTGGCGGGAGGACCGGGGACGTTCTGTGAAAGGATAGAAGGCGAAACTGTGGAAAAGCGTTTCGACTTAATGTTCTTCTCCACTTATTTACCAAAAATCGGCAAAGCCGTGGAACTAACTTTTCCAGGAATATATTTAAGAATTTTAAGCTAATGTAACATCAAGCTATATACGATAATTACACTTGGCTAAGTGCCTCTCTGTGTTGTGACTATCGTGCAGTGGAAGAGGCTGGTTGACTAGGCTGCATGAGCAATCGACAAATGAATCCTGATCAGTCTGGCTAAGCTTATTGATCGGCCATGAAATTCACACGCACCAGGCAAACGCGACCATTGTTAGGTCTTCTGACTGGTCCATCCTTTGTCATTTCAATCAATTAGTGGCTGTGAATTTTGTGAATTTTTTCTTTTCATCGAAATTTGTCGGTCAATGGGTCTTGTTTTGAATAATGCCTTGGGAATTGTTGCATTTCTTTCTGATTCGATGAACCCTTTCTTATACGACCTGCTTTTCCATGAGATACTACTCAGGATATCTGACAACAACCCCTCTTCATCAGGCACACGGTGGAGTTTTGGACAACAATATTAGGAGAGAGGAGAAGGATGCTGTTTTCGTACAACCAGTGTGGTCATTTCGACAAAGAGAAGTTCTGTCTTGCCTTGCAAAACTTGTACAGTGACTTTTTCCTATGTTGATTTACTTTCCTGCCGGAAGAATACGCTTCACTACTCGCGTCCGCCCGTCACAAAGAGACTGGACCTCACCATGGTGTGACGGTTTGTGTGCCCCGTGACCCATTGAGCTATACTGGGTGGCGTTCGTGCTACACTCGCAGAGTATCTCATGACAGGCTGGTCATGGTTAGAGGTCTGACGAACACAGTCTGCTGGCCCTCCAGATTAGGGATTGGAACGTGTGGCGACTTGTTCTTTAAAAATGGCGACTCACTTGTGTTTTCCGCCAAACACCGCTGCCTTGCGATCAGGCCTCGGAGCCAGGCTGGTTGAAGAGCCTAATCGTCCTCCTGTCTAGGTCTGGGCGCCCCGGTAGTATCACAACCCACGCACAACCATGATACTTACAACTAAAAATAATCTCATGCCACGTCAGTCGTCGCGATGTGCCACCAGCCGGGTCGCCTTACTTGCCGCATACAGCAAGCGAAAATAGGCTACTGCTGACGCTTCCCTTCTTACACTTTCAAGTTTTTCCTCATCCACTCTACCCCACCCCAATTTGAATGCTCTCTTCGTAGGTCCCAGCACTAGGACTGACCGCTTTGTTCACCGTGCCTCACATTCAGCTGCAGCTTATGTACGTCCGACCTCAGTGACAACCCTAAACACTTCGAAGCCTGTTTTCAAACCCCGAAAACCTGTCTACTTAGCTGCCTTTATTGTTTTCACACTGAAGCCAGCACACTGAGCCAGGTGGCTCTCAATTGTACGCTGGATTTCCTCTTCATTGATGTATACTGTCTGTCAGAAATAAGAATACAGGAGGCGAGTACTGTAATTGAACTGACTGCCCCCTCGCTTTCTTCCAGGTTCAGACTGCGAACCTGTGTTGACGGGAAAGTCGCTGCATTTGGATACGTTGGCATGGGTTTTGTGTTGAGCCATCGAGCCGAAGCGTCTCTACTTGACTGGATACCCGTTGATAGTCGCCTCTGTACGGTTCGTTTGGCGATGTCTGTGAAATAATCTCGAGAAAGTGAGGTCCATTGCTCCTGGGTTACTGTGTTTGCTTACGCCCCAAAGGAATGTAGCTCTGAGCCTATCGAAGACAGTTTCTATGACTCTCTAGGTGTTTTTTAATACGAGTTGAAAGCTCGGACATCCTTGTGGTTGGTGGTGACATGAACGCCCAGGCAGGTAGACTAAGAGCTTTTGAGGTCCAGCTGGGTGGATACGAGACGCACAGACAACGGAAATCGTCTGCATCAGATGCATGCCGACCACAGACTGTTCCTTTGCAGTACGAATTTCCGGAACAGCGGAAATCGCTTGACAACGTGGTGCCCACCAACGAACCAGTCCCGAATCCAACTAGACGATAATACCGTCAGTTACCAATGTCGAGGGTTAATCACTGCCTGCCGCTCTTTCTGGAACACCGGCGTGGACTCCAACCATGCAGGGAACAAAGATCCAAAGCGCTACTCACAGACGGAAACTCCGTTCGCATTACAACCCGGACAACCTCACCCAAAAACTGGATTTCTGTTAGGACCATGGCTTTTCTGGAGGCCCGGCTACAGGTTTCTCCTGACCGTAACCACAACTCCACCTGACTCATCATCCGATATCAGGCAAAACTAAGTGTCCATGCAGACTACAAAGCTTGGTTGTCCCGAAAGGCCGAGGAAATGGAAGAGGCAAAAATGCTGGAAGCGTCCGCACGCTGTTTCACTTGATTCGTTCGGCTGGTTCTCAGAAGCCTCTTGTCAGCGATACATTTAGGGACTAGAATGGTTCTCTGATATCCAGCAAAGGAGAGCGTTTGGACACGCGAGCATAATACTTCGAACAACAATTAAGTTGGCCACCTGCCGCCCACAATCCAGAAAGTCGGCCTTCAACAGAAAGGTAGACTTTGAACATGGAACCCACTCGGCCTCAGAAGTGTCTCTACTCGAGCGTCATTATCCTCCTGACCCTGCTCTATTCAAGGACGGCCGTGAATTCCTCATCCAGTGCCCGTCTCGCTTGCTTGTGTCTATCTGGTAGAAAGAGACCGTCTCAGACAACTAGACTGAGTCGATACTAGTGCCCATTTTCGAAAAGGGTACTCGTAGTGAATATGGTAACCACAGAGGTGTCAGTTGGACTCCCGTTGCAACAAGGCTTCTGACGTCACTGATTCTTCGGTGTCCTACGGCGTCCTTGACCCGTGGGCACCAAGCGGGATTTCTACCGGGTAGTGGCTGGGTCGACCACACCTTCGCACTCCGTCAGATGTTAGAAAAACGCCACATGCACATACGACACACAATCTAGGTATTCCTTGACTTCAAGTATAGGTTTGATTCTGCCTATCGGTCAGTGTACCACACTAGCTCAACAGGGTATGCCCCAGAAGTTAGTGAACATAATCCGGTTCCTATATTCACATACTGCTGGGCATGTGAAAGTGCATGGTGAGCTCTTTGAAAGTCTCCCTATAAAAGCGGTATCCGACAAGCAGGTCCACTCTCTCCGTTTTTGTTTCAATTGATCGTGATGAAATGATTAGGCGAACCCTAGGAATTCTTCAAAACCATGGTGTTCAAATCAATGCTGGTGAGAACCTTGTTGATCTGGAGTACGCAGACGACATCGCCCTCATCTTTGAAGACGAAGGCGCAGCACGAGCTCTGTTAAGTAAACTGACCACCATCATACCGTCTTTCGGCATGCGCCTAACACCTTCAAAGTGCAAAGCCATGCTTCAGAACGTACAATCTCTAAACATAGCCCTTACAATTCAAGGAGAATCACTGGAGGTTGTAGAAAATTTTACATACCTCGATAGTTACATTAGCTCTGACTGAAATGTGTCTGATGAAGTCAGTGCGAGAATCTCAAAAGCTCGAATCACGTGCGTCACTTGTGGCGTCAAAAAGACACATCACTGGGTCTTAAGGGTCGCGTGTACCAGGCTACAGCAAGGGCTGTGTTGTTGTATGGTTGTGAACACTGCGGACAGATAATGTGAGGCGTCTTCAGGTTTTTGATAACCGATACCTCAAAAGCGTTGCTGGTCTTGGGTGGCGTCAACGGATTAGTAACGAGGTGGTTAGAAAACGGGAATTTGTTTGTGCAGCAGGTACTCCAATCGCGGAAAACATCCAACACCATCAAATACGATGGCTTAGCCATAAGCTACGCATGCCGATACGAGTATTGTTTTCCGTGCCTCCTTCAGAATGGCGGAGACCATGAGGTGCACAACATATGACTTGGCAGAATGGTACGAAAGAGATTACGAAGAGTTTGAGGGTTTTTGGTGCAGCAAACCTTCCAGGAAGAGGTCCCCGTGACCTCTCCTATGCTTCGCTGGAGACTGCAAGAGATGGTGGCTGATCAATGTCAGTGGCGTTCATGTTGTCAGTTTCTTTCCAGATTGTCTGACTGAGCGCTTGGAAGTTCAGACATCCCAGAATGATTGCGATAAGACAACACTACCCACTCTTTTCTCTTCTTTTCATTCGAAGGCTTTAAATATAATTAGATAAAATTCTTGATTGTACGGCAGTGAAGCATCAGTGTCAAAACTGATGTTGCTGTCTCTGATGATGATGACGATGGTGACGATGACTCGCGTCCTCAGTGATACCGGTCTGGTGCTAGTCGAATTACCTTTATACCCCACACCATATCATGAATGAACGTAGTTCTCTATAAAGTGCCAAAATATGGGTTGTATTGTGAGATCTTTCGAAGGCAACAACATCGAGACTGGAATACAGTCACTGTTGGCACTGTGACGAAGCCCAACAGGAGGTGGATTGGGACTGCTGTTATTCCATATAAACCAAGGTCATCCTAAGTCATTTAAAGGGTTCCAAATGCAACTACCATTAGAGTAGCTTTCCAGATGGGAAATACTCTGCTCTCTGCACTGATGCAGTTGAAAGGTCGCCTCCCAGTGGATAGAACCAGACACTGTGTCTACAAAATTAAATGCGACGAATGCACTAAGGTCTGTATAGGACAGATGGCCAGAGAACTACACCACAAGAATCGGAGAGCATAGGAGGAGGCCTCCGAGAAACGCAGATGAATATCGGGAATTAATGAAGGACTCAGCAATGACGGAACATGCACTGGACATGAGACACAAAATAGATTTAGGAAATGCTGAAGTTTTGAGGCGGGGAATACTCCACGCCACTGAAACTGATGGGTGAGGTGGGGGAAATCGCCAAGCATCTCAGTGTAAATAGAATAGAGGGCGTAGAACTGGAGAACGCTTTTTAATCAGTCGAGCTGACAGACAGCGGTGTGCGTTATCAGAAAGAGGAGTCATCAACAGAAGTAGTTTACATCTGAATTTCATGAACCCAACCAACCAAAAATCCCATCTAATCTCACCCTCCTTCCAACTAAATTGTCGTAAGACTTACAAGCTCACACAGACCAACAAAATTTACTAGTGGCACTTAAGGTGAATCATCAATTGCATCGACTTGAACCGGAAGATCATTGATGCAAACCCAATAAAAAATGACTTGTATTTCCCCAAAATTGCCCCATAAGATTTAATCGATCAGACTAACCGACAAGACCTTTTAACTGAAACTGACACTGATCTGGTGTGCTATTCTGAAGAGGTCTTGCTGACTAGTTCCCCATCTACCTTCAAACCTGGTAAATTTGGTCATCTACTCACCTGGCCTGTCGAGGCTTTCATGTCAAAAGCAGAAATTTGCTCAATTATAAAACTACCGATGGTTTACCAAGCGACAACTTCTCAATCCGTTCCAATCGGTACCCAATTTATTATAT